>MCJB01006936.1:89218-102886 GCA_002018475.1 Nicotiana obtusifolia
TGGGGGGGGGGGGGGGGGGGGAGGAACTTGTCTTTGGGACTTTCTATATACTGAATCATCTGTAACTTACAGCACCAAATAGAATAATCTTTACATATTTATGACTGAGGACCCTCTGCATATTAATGAAGTTCACTCTTTGTTTTTCGCGTAGGTCCTTAAAGAGCCCAATGTTCCTAGGGATGTTCTAAGGCTACGCGCTAGGGCTATGAAAAAGCTGGGGACAATTTTTCAGGTGAGTGTGGATCAAAGGTGTTTCTTGAGCATTGCAGGATAACTAGATTGCTTTAAACTTTCTGTTCATAACTTGTATGCCTCATCCCAGAAAAAAAATGGTTAGAATTTTTTTAAAAGATGATCAAAATTGTAGTTTCCTTGTAATGGTTGGGGCCATTGAAAATCTTGATGAATGACCATTGCTGGCATAGACAAAACTAAAAATCAATAACAATTTGAGTGATTGAAAAAATGGAACAGAAAGCTTTTGTTATTTGTTGTTTCTGGATGATTGTTTCTTATCTTTCCTTCATCAACAAATATGTCCAATCAATGTTCAGACCTCATGGTAATGTGGGCACTCTTCGTTTGCTCTCTCAGGGTGCAAAACCAATGTACAGAAGAGACAGCAGTTTGCGCAGTGAAAACACAGACATGGTAGATGGTGGTACATCCTCGAAATGATGTTAATATTTTTCACTAATTTTTGTGTAGATACTTATAACAGTGCATCTGTGCTTGAGACTTGTTCAAGTTGGTGCACATTTCTTGTTACTTTTTCTTATCCCTCTGTTCTTCTTCGAACACCAGTCGATTCTGCTACAGCCAAATCTCAATTTGTGGAAAGTCTTGGATCAATTTTCGTTTGGGTATATACAATCTCTTAATTCTTCGTGAATATTTAGATTATTTCTGATCCCTATTTGCATTTCAGTAAGTTGGTATGGTGAGATGAATAGAAGTCGAATCATGCAGTAGTTAGTTGCTTGGCCTTACTCTCGAGCTACGTTTTCTTGACTGCATACTTTTGACCTTCTTGTTGCGCACTTCCTTTTTCTCTCTTTAACGTTAAGATGTTCAATTTGTTGCATTATTTGTTGCTTACCTCTTTTTGATGATACCTGGGATCCAAAGATTTGATAAACCGAGAAGTCAAAAAGCCAAACAAGCAAATAACAGACGAGACTAGGTCTTCAATTGCTTTTGACTTTGTAGTACATAGAAATATTTTGAACCCCGTTAACTTTTGTAGTTGGATAAAGGGATAATATTTCTTGTTAAATTGTTAAAATTCTTGTTAAAAGTCAAAGTTGCGCACTTATATTTAAAATAAGAGAATGGAAAAGAAAAAGGTGTGGGTTGGAAGTGAGGGTTAGTGATGGGGTAGGGGGTGAGTTTCAAATGGTTACAAGCTGGAGAGTGGAGCAATTGATTTTTCTAATTCTATAAGGGGTTTGTTTGGTAGGTTGTACTAAGTAAAATAATTTCTGTATAAAAATTTGATCCGACCAATACAATTTTTGGTTGTTCAATTTAATTTATGCATACCTAATACACGGATTGCTTATACCTCATAGGAGGGTTTAGCTAATACCAAGGAAACCAAGGGATTACTAATTCCTATATTAACTATACCTGGATAAGATCTTAAAATTACTAAACCCCTTTCCTAAATTTCTTTATATGCAGAAATAAGAATATTCAAGGGTATAATTGTAAAGAAGATTTTGTACAGTTTTAAACCAAATACAAGCTAATTTTTAATACAATGAACCAAACACTTGATAAAAAATAATCCCGGCACTACAATCCCTGCATTATTAATACTTGCATTACTAATTCCTGCATTATTAATCCCTGTATTACTAATACCTGCATTACTAATCCATGCATTACTAATCCCTGCATTACTTGTGTTCGTACCAAACGATCCTAAGTATAATGGACAGGCAAAATCTGATCAACTGACTCTAGTGTTAGGAGACCAGTTTAAATTAAACGTAATATAAACGAATGTAGGTCGAAATTGATGAAAATTTAAACTACACTCTCGATAGATTGAATCAGTTTTGTGATACAAGAAATTTTTCTGATGTTGAAAAATATTGTCACGACAATTTAATTTCTCTATAAAATTGCTCAGGGATCTCCATGGGTTTTCTCCTCTTAGAGAGGCTTATTATATTTTTCGAGTTCTTTAAATAGTACTATTTTCTTTGGTCTCTGTTATCCTATTATTAAATTTATAATTCTAATATGCTTGTATTTTGGGAAATTAAGCTGAAGTTAATTCATTCAACAATGCCTATAACAACCTTTACATCTGTCCATACTATAGGCAAAAGGTCTTCATTATTAAGGAGAAAATATATATATTTTAATCATATTTAAGTCTCTACCTATTAACTTTCCGAATTCTTTTATTATCCTCCTTTATTCATTGTTAAGATTACAAAGATGTTACGTACTCTTTTCGTCTAATTCATTTGTTGATATTTGAGTGCTCTGACACATAAATTTAGCATGCATAAAGTACTAAAAGTACCTTTACACTTGTTTTGTACCCATAGGACTTGAAAAAAAATCACGTCGAAGTAGAAAAATTATAGAGATCGATCCTAAACCATTCTTTCTAAAATGAGCTGGATTTTAAAGCTCCCGTTCTGCGGGCGTGGTGGCAGAACCGCTAGAGGAGTGGCTCCGGGTATACTAAATCCCCATCCTTTTAGAAGAAGGATAGCGATTCTCTTCCGGTGCTTTAATGTTGAGTTCAAAGTGTCCGGTTAGCTAGTGAGCGGTTCTTTCGGATGGAAAGTAGGCCGGGCCCTACGGGCTGGCATCTCCGACAATGCAAGCACCATTGTTCGACACCATTCGAACTGGACGAGATCTATCAACAGCGAATTCCCCATACAAATAGAGACACCTATCAAAAAGATACTTCGAAGGCTTCGGGACAAAAATGTTAAACAAATGGAAACGAGGAGCGTTTTAGTTAAATTAATGACAAACACGTTGTTTGCTTCCCCTACCTGCATGCTTAGCAACTTGTAAATTGGCTATTATATATATTGCACAGAATAATAGCTCTAGATTAATGGTGCTTGGAAAAATATCTCACTTTTTTCTCAGTGAGCGTCATTGTCCCTATTATTTTTAAAATGAAATCTTAACTAAGATTTCATTTTTTAAAATTGCCTGGATAATAATGTTCACTAAGAAAAGTCGGATATCTCGAGCACCATTTATTTCGATTTATTATTCTGTATAATGTAATAGCCAATTGACTAGCTGCTAACCATTCAGGTAGGAGGGACAGATAGCTTTGTTTGTCGTTCGGTATTTGTTTTCAGGAATTAAAAAGTTCTACTTTAGGAGTAAAGTCCTCACTATTAAAGATGATTTTATATTCAAAGATTTATACTCGCAATTCTAGTTAAAGATGAAAAAGGTTTTCATAAAAGAGAGCGATAGGCCAGTTTGAAGAGCAAGCTTGAAAATAAATGAAGAGATCATTCATTCATAGCAGAAAAAGCGCTAACTCACTCGTATCGGAAAAAGCAAACGAGGGACTCCTTATCTTTAAGATAAGATTTTTTTCATTCTTAAAAGCCTTTCTTTCATAGTATTTTTTACTGCACCACAACTTTTAACGGTTTGTTTCTCCCTTTGAATTAACAAATCGAAAGAATTTATCTACCAATGGTATGCTAATATCAAATTGATAAAGAGAGCATAGTGCTTAACTTTATCAGCTTCCACCACTGTCCTTTCGAATTTCAATATGGCATTTGGTGGGTTGTCTTTGTCGCATTGGATAATTGAATGCACTAATCCCCCAAAAGCTCTTTTATGCTCACCTAATTCATCTGAAAAAACTTTTAAAAAAATATCTGTTAAACTCCACTTACATGTCAAAAACACACAGAATTAAGTCCCCTATAAAGACCCCTACTATTCATCTATTCATCGAGCGTTGTTCTTATTGAGCTTTGTGGTTACTACTATTTGAAGGTGGTTTAATTTCTTTCGCTCTCCCTCGTACTTGTACCAATCTAGTTAATAATAGACAAATTTACACATAATTTTAGCTTTTGATAAGTACAGATAATTATTTTAAACTATCTTAACTGGAGTGATTGAATATTTTCTTTTTTGTATTTGAAGGTGTAATCTAGCGTCCGATGAGCTAGTCGAATTGCATGCATGTAACAATAATAACAACAAACAAATCTAGTAAAATTCTACGAGTTGAGTATGGGGAGGATAGTGTACACGCATACGAATTGCATGCATGTAAACTGTATTGTATTAAAGAAAATCACTATTAAAGAAAAAATAATGTTATTTGTGATATAGGGATTGATATATATTTCGAGAAGTATCATTGTATCAATAATGTTCACTATTAAAGAAAATTCTAACTTTTGATAAGTACATATAATTATTTACACTACTTAAACTGGAGTGATTGAATATTTTCTTTCTTGTATCCGAAGGTGTAATCTAGCGTCCGATGAACTAGTCGAATTGCATGCATGTAACAATAATAACAACAAACAAATCTAGTAAAATTCTACGAGTTGAGTATGGGGAGGATAGTGTACACGCAGACGAATTGCATGCATGTAAACTGTATTGTATTAAAGAAAATCACTATTAAAGAAAAAATAACATTATTTGTGATATAAGGATTGGTATATATTTCGAGAAGTATCATTGTATCAATAATGTTCACTATTAAAGAAAATTCTAACTTTTGATAAGTACAGATAATTATTTTCACTACTTCAACTGGAGTAATTGAATATTTTCTTTCTTGTATCCGAAGGTGTAATCTAGCGTCCGATGAGCTAGTCGAATTGCATGTATGTAACAACAACAAACTTCGTAGAATCGCACAAGTGAGGTCTGGATAAACAACAAACCCAGTAGAATCGTAAAAGTGGGGTTTGAAGAAAATAGTGCATACGTAGGCGAATTGCATGTACGTAAACTGTCCGAACATCACTATTAAAGAAAAAGAACGTTATTTGTGATATAGGGGTTAGATATATATTTCGAGAAGTATCATTGTATCAAGATAGTTTGTAATATCCTATAATTGTAAACAAGTATTTGTGATATAGGCCAATTTGCAAGGAATGTTGATATTAATTTACAATGTAAAATTTAACACTAAAAACAAAGTGGGAAACAGTGATAAAATTATGTTAAGGGTCCATGCTCCCTGTTCTGGAATTGATTAAATGACACATTAAACTATTAATATAATCCACTAACTCTTTAGACTTATAGCGCCCCAACAAAAGAAAAGTGGTGTCTCTTACCTTTTTGATTTTAACAATTTTAAAATAAAAGCATAATAAGGAATAAATTCTTTACAATAAAATATTTGTCTTCATTTCTACCCAAAGAATGGCACTGTACTTTAAAGCAAAATAGTACTATATATTTAAATGTTCTCTGATGCAATGTAGAGAAAAAAAAAAGCATCATTTGTTCCACTTCTTTTCATAGAAAGATAAAAGAGTGCCAGAGAAAAAGAGTAAATTGCAGATTAATTAAAACAAAAAACTGAAGAACTAGAGATAATGGGTGGTATCATGCTACTCAAGAAAATTGGTTTCTTCTTCCTTCTCATAACTGCATCCCTTTTGTCCACTTCATTTGCAGGTAGGTTTATTTGAAGAAGCAAATAATGGGACTTAACTTTAGTTAACACCTTATAATGGTGTACATGATCCATTCTTTCGGAGTTTTACTTCACCAATATATCCTGAAATGTACAGTACCCTTCAGTCACTGCCATAATTGACCCTCTCTTCCAGATCCTCGCTTCTATGAGCCAAATCACTCTCCTCGGGAGTTCTCTCCTTGACTACACCCTCCTCGCGGAATTCCCAGCAAATCCTTGACTTCTCGAATACAATGGAATTTCACATCTGGCGAATCTTTCACTCTACCTCCTAATTTGTTAGGTCTTCTTGCTTAGAAATTAGAATCAACATAGTACTAAAGTATAGCCCTTCTTTTACACTCTTTAATTTCTTGTCTTTTTTTTTTTTCCTTGTAGTTTTTCTATCATATGGCCTTGAATCTTGATGGTATACAAAGGGAAACAAGAAATATATTTACTAACTATACAAATAACAAAGTCTAAGTCGTCAAAGGAAAAACTCCTGCATGCAGTGAGCTCTCTTCTAAGTTCTCAAATTTCATTAATCTGCAGCACTTAAAATTTACATTTCGTTAATTCAATAGGAGGGAGTGACATTATTGTCACTATTTTCTGTCTCAGAGTACAATGATTTTGTATTCCTATTTTTTCTTAGTGCAAGAAACTTATAGAAGTATAAAGTAAGATTTTAACGAGGCACAACTTTCAATATGCAGGTCGAGTATCGAGGTCTTTGAGCAACTTTGAGCAGGAACAGCTAGGTGCAATTCATGAGGTTTGTATTTAATTTAGTAATAAGATTATGAGTAAAAATCAAGAAATTGAAAGTAAAATCATTTTCAGTTAAGTATTACTTGAGTAATCATGATTACCACTTGTCTACTTGTTCTTTTGACAAAAGAGTTTGACATATTAATTATCATGATTTTTGGTAATTTGTTTTTTCTTCCCTCTTCTTGCTTAGGGTTTTCTGTATATATATTTTAATTTCTGCCTTCACTCACTAACATGAAGCTGCAGAAATTCTATACACAATTTTTTTTCTTTTTTTAACCTTAAACTCCTCGAACTTTAGCATATTATAATATAACACGCCAAAAATATTCATGGAACAGAAGCAATTACGCCATGACGAGGAGGTGAGTGAAATCCATGAAAGGCTGCTTAAGGTGAACACAAAGGATTATGGCAGATATGATCCAACTCCTGCTTTATCCAAACCTCCTTTCAAGCTCATTCCCAACTGATGTGATTTCGAAAATTTTAGGGTTTGTGGAAACCCTAATATGAGTTATGAATATGAACCACCCTAGCTAGTACTATATATGTGTTATTATACATGTTTGCAGCTATATATATAGTACTGTAAGATACTAATCTTTGTAAACTATGTTTATATTTTTGCAAGATCAGTACTGGATGTAGTCTCCGTCTGTAATATATGTCTGTGTAACTATAAGGAAAAAATAAATTACTTATGTATCTTCTAGTCTTGTGTATGATCCGATAATAGTTTCATATGTACTTTTTATCAAAGTTCATGAAACTGAATATTTCTATTTTTGCATAATGAAATAAGTGCTTTCGGGGATCTATATTTAAAATTTTAATATTTATTGAATTTTGATTTTTTTTCACGTATATATTTATGTTCCATGCCGGAAATGTTTGAGTTCAGTTTAACTCTTTAAATGTTCAGAAAATCCATCAGCGAGTACTGCTATTGGGCATTAATAAGATGAGAAATTCGATTTGAAATATTTTGAGAAGTAAAATTTAACTAAAACTGAATATCAGATTACAATCCACATAGGTTTTGTCAACAGCATCAGATTTTAATATATTTTTAAATTCTTGTTTAATGTCTCCTATGGCTATTTCATTAATTGCTTACTAAAGTTCTATTCTATCCTGTAAACTCATATCGACCACCTTAATAACCTAACAGAGAATGTAGCAGTCGAAGATAAATCAGTTGTTTGTTCATGACTAGGACACTATTGAATTTTTTGTTATATATAACTTTTATACACTTCGGTCTTTTACACCGTTAGGTCACGTAAAAAATTATTACATGTATGGTCTATAACAAGTTACATTAGTAACAAGAGAATAATTAAGGAGGATTACCAGCTATAATAAGTTAAATGCACTTATAAAAACACATTTTGCATAGATAAGTTCGGAGTTGAACTAGAAATTAATTTGAGTAGAGCTAGATCTAATCCTTGTATGTAGAGAGAGAGAGAAAAACAACAACCCCTATGGTTATCCTGCATGCACTTGGGTAATGAGTAATTCTTTTTATTTTTTTTTATAAAAAAAAGTTATAATTTGGTTCTTAGTCGCTATAGTAAACAAGAGAGGAAATCAAATTTGGTTCTTTCTTTTTCTTTCTAACATTTTTATGTAAATATTTCTCGACCAATTAACTCCATTTTTTAAAAGCTTTCGGGAAAGTAGTCTATCTATCTGCCTAGCTTTGATAGGTTTCCCCCCAACGCAATCCACAGAAGTTTCACGAACCAAGCTAAATCTTCTTTTTGGAACCACAACTCTTTAGCACCCAACCTTTTCTTATTCTTAACCTTCAAGTGAACATGCATGGATGAATGATGCATGAACGAAGATAGAGAGTTAGATTTCTAATGGTAGCTAAATTTCAATGTTTAATGATGTATAAAAGAGAAATAGAAGCAAATAGCTATTGAGTATAGATGGACATATATATGCCAAATCATCTCTCCATGCCTAATTATCTATTTGTCCCTTTTTTTGGTCATTTTATTACCTTCAATTTGGGATACTTGAACAATCAATTGTTGAAGCATATATATATATATATATATATATATATATATATATATATTCAAAGACTAAATCACATAATTCTCCCAATTTGAGACCTACCATACTATACTTTTTATAGTCTTTTCCATTATGGACAGCAATGGAGCTAAAATCCTACTACATATAATGATTAATGGGGAAATCCATTATTATACGAGGGTGCTTTTAAGTTTGGAAAAACTATAAAGTATAGATGTTCTAAAAACTAATAGCCGGCAAAATATATATTTTTTGTATATTAATGTATAATATATGTATTTATATATAATTTTTATATATTTGACTAGTAAAAGTAATTATTATTATTGGACTACCGGTCAAATGCATAACTTGCCTTATAAATTTTCAATTTAATAGTGTAAAAGCCCGTTAAGAATAAGGGAGTGTTATACAAATAGCCGGCCAAATTCAATGTTTACTTATTCTAATCGGTATATATAATTATGCATAATTATATATATTATACATTCACCAACTATTTTTAGTTTAAGAGATTAGGTGGACGGCTATTTGAGTTAATTCTTCTAAAAATAATAAGGAACCTGCTAAGGAAATCCTTTCGGTCCTAGGAACGACTTTGATGGATCGCAGAGCAATAGGATATCCAATTGTTTGGGCTTGGCCCACAAAATGACTTTGATGGACCATAGAACAATAGGATATCCAATGGTTTGGCCTTCATAAGTAAACGCTAAGGGGTCATTTGGTACGAACACAAATAATGCAGGGATTAATAATGCAGGGATTAGTAATGCAGGTATTAGTAATGCAGGTATTAGTAATGCAGGGATTGTAGTGCTGCGATTATTTTTTATCAAGTGTTTGGTTCATTGTATTAAAAATTAGCTTGTGTTTGGTTTAAAACTGTACAAAATCTTCTTTACAATTATACCCTTGAATATCTTTCTGTATATAAAGAAATTTAGGAAAAGGGTTTGAGGGGCGATTTAGTAATTTTAGGGTCTTATCCAGGTATAATTAATGCAGGGATTAGTAATCCCTTGGTTTCCTTGGTATTAGCTAAGCCCTCCTATGAGGTATAAGTAATCCATGTATTAGGTATGCATAAATTGAATTGAGCAACTAAATATAGTATTAGACGAATTAACTTTTTATACAGGAATTATTTTACTTAGCACATCCTACCAAACGACCAAAGTATCATTGTATTAACAGAACTGTCTTAGCTTGTGACACCAAATATATTATTTTTGGTATAAAAATGTAAGAGGAAAGATATCTTACAGAACTTCTTATTTGAGTTGTAATTACGTCATACAATTGTCTTCTTAGCTTTTGTCTTTTAATCAAACCAGACAGCTTAATCAGTTTATTTCAAGAGCACTTTTTTTTTTAAAGATAAAAAGTAGTAGTAACAATTGAAGTATCTGTTTCCTTTTTCTTGGGTAAAGTGGAGAACCCAATAATGAACACATGAAATTAATTCCCAAACACATTACGAAATTTGAAGAAATTGAACCTCAATCAAGAATTGGGCACTGACTGAAGTTTTCAGTAAGTAATATATTTCAAGTGTGTCAGATGATAAAGAAAACATAATTTAATCTCAAAATAGAAAAGAAAGAAAGAACCTTAATTGATTACGGGATTACTGATAATAAACTAAACATTGAATACAAATGATGTGATTTTGCGTCTATTATTGGCACACGCCACCATTTTATTGAAGTTCAGAAGTATCAGAATCACCTCACTTGGTATTGCACACTTACTTTAGAATATTCTAATTAATCTAAGTTCGAATGGGATAAGTCTACTGATAAATGAACTTTGGGCCTGACTCAACCCAAAAGCTAGCTTATAAGATGAGGATTGCCTAAGATCATAGGAGACCGCTTATGAGATGAGGATTATCCAAGATCATATAAGGAGATCAAAGACCTCAAATCCCACCGTGTGGGACAACTCAACACAACCCCTCACGTCCAGGCCTGCACTCTGAAGCGTGGACAACATAAATGGGGGCCCAACATCGGTAACAATAATTGGGATGGGCCTGGTTCTGATACCATGATAAAATGGACCTTGGGTCTGGCTCAACCCCAAAAGCTAGCTTATGAGATGAGGATTGTGCAAGACCATATAAGGAGACCAAAGACCTCAAATCCCACCGTGTGGGACAACTCAACACAACCCCTCATGCCCAGGCCTGCACTCTGGAGCGTGGACAACATAAATAGAGGCCCAACATCGGTAACAATAATTGGGATGAGCCTGGCTCTGATACCATGATAAATGGACCTTGGGCCTGGCTCAACCCCAAAAGCTAGCTTATCAGATGAGGATTGCCAAAGACCATATAGGAGACCAAAGACTTCAAATCCCACCGATGTGGGACAACTCAACATCTACGAAAGGGACTAAAACGTTACTATCGAAATGCTATGATTAAAATTAGGATTGGAAACCCTTGTTACGACCGTAGGCGGAGCCAAGATTTTAATCTTATGAGTTCTCAATTTTAGAACGACGATTTTATATATTAGTAATTGGGTTCTCAATTTTATATTTATACATATTTAATGTATTTTAAATATCAAATATATTTAAACAAAAATTACTAAATTCAGCCGAACCCGTAGCTTGTGCTTCCGCCCCGATTAAGAGTAAAAGAATCACAATTATTTTACTATACTTTGCGGGGATCTTGTTGACCAGTTTGACGATAAGATCAACTACATTTGCCACCAGTTTAGAATAAGAATTAGTAGGAATCAGGAATCAGAATTACGTGCAAGATTCTGCTTAATGTTTGTTTACGTTTTGTTAGGTTTTTCTCTTTTGTCAACTAATCAGTGGCTTTCTTTTTTTGTATAAAATTTTATATACACGATGTAATCTTTAATCACAACATGCCTGGGAATCAGAATGTATTTCAAAGTATTATTACAATTTTCTTAACCGTCCCAACGCAATCATCAGTGTTGGGTGAACGATTTGGACTAATCATTTTCAGATAATACTGATTATTAATTAAGTACAAATCGTGCTCATTTGCACAATTTTGATAATACTCCTAACCAAATCTCCAAGGTATTGGGTATTTTATATTTGTATGTTTATTTAAGGGTAGTTTGGTAGGCTGTACTAATTAAAATAATTTCTGTATAAAAATTTAATCCGTCCAATATAATATTTGGTTGGTCAATTCAATTTATGCATATCTAATACATGGATTACTTATACCTCATAGGAGGGCTTAGCTAATACCAAGGAAACCAAGGGATTACTAATCCGTGCATTAACTATACCTGGATAAGACCTTAAAATTACTAAATCGCCCCTCAAACCCTTTTCCTAAATTTCTTTATATACAGAAAGAAGATTATTCAAGGGTATAATTGTAAAGAAGATTTTGTACAGTTTTAAACCAAACACAAGCTAATTTTTAATACAATGAACCAAACACTTTACAAAAAATAATTCCAGCACTATAATCTCTACATTACTAATACCTGCATTACTAATCCCTACATTACTTGTGTTCCCGCCAAACTACCCAATACAACTGTGCAAGCAAACGATTGTCGACGTGCCGCCATTAGGGCCATTTTCTTTTATTTGTCAACTTCAAAAATCTACATAATCGTATCTTCTATTGTTTAATTATTAGCCCACAAGTTTGGCGACAAACCATTATTTCAAGGTGATACATTAAAATACTAGTTTAATATCAAGGTGTAGTTAACCGAAGCCAATATTTTACTTGAAAAACAATTTCAAATTAGAATTTTAATGTTTTCACTTAAATTTCAAATATTGAAATTAAGTATTTACAAATATACATGTACAGACCAATATCTTAAATACTGAGTTCAGTACCGAAATAGTCTCACTAACCTATTACGAAGCACTGACGGATGCAAGATTTCAAAATCGTGAATGTTCGGAGATAAGAAGAGGAAAAATAAATTTAGTTTGTGAGTACTTACTCAATATTTATCTAAGTTTTTTATTAATTACCTATGTAAATCTACTAGATCTAATCAAAAACAATGAGTGCTTGAGCACTCATAATACTATATGTAGATCCGCCACTATTACGAAGTATTGGTATACAGATAGGAATCAAAGATTTTAAGTCATGCTCACACCATTGCCTTTTTGTAACAACGTCCATCATACTACATCTGCCAATACTTTTTTAGACATTTCTTTTTTCCTTCTCAACATCTAATGAGACACTAAAACACCATCCACAGCCAAAAATAGTCCAAAGTAAAAAGTGACTAGAGTTATATAAAGAAAATTGATAAAAAAAATATTAATTAGTAATAATTGTTTTATGAAATTTTATTATTTTATTTTTATTATTGAATATTTTAGTATAATGCTATGACTTATCTTATATTATTGTGTTAGTGTCTTAAAAATATATTATATAATTGTATTTTACTAGAACTTAAGAAATATTTGGAGTACAAGTTATATATTTTGTGCTATGAAGACTTTACCGGGAAAAATTTTGAAAATCCGAAAAAACATGAAAAAACCAAAATTAAAAAATTCGACTTTATTGGTTTGGTTTGGTTTATAAATTTAAAAATCCGACACTATTAATTTGATTTGATAATTGAAAAATTCAACCCAACTCAATCTATGTACACCCCAAAGGTGACCAAAGTATGAAAAGCTAATATGCACTAAAAGTAAATTCTGTCCTCTCATCTCTGAGATAGACCACAGTTTTTAACAGAAGGCCAACTTTATTTCAATAATCAGTTTCTCTCATCTTCGTTTTTTATGTAAGCCAAGAGTCCATTTGATTTCATGTTCATAATATATGCATAAAATTCGCATTAGCAATAAGTAATGTAGGAATAAAAAAGGGCCGTATGGTACACAAGTTATTTTGTGTTTTTACAGAGTTCGAAAAAGGACCGCACACGAAGGGATGTGATGTAAACACACTATTCTAATGCAAGTATTAGAGGCTACTTCACAGTTTGAACTCGTGATCTATAAATCACAGTGGGTGTTCAAACCGAACCGGAAAACTGCACCAAACCGAAAAATCAAACTTAACCGATTAAAAATTTCATCTATGTTTGGTTTGATTTGGTTTGGTATTGAGTAAAAAAAATCCGAACCAAACCGATATATATATATATATATATATA
>MCJB01006936.1:105539-161221 GCA_002018475.1 Nicotiana obtusifolia
CCCACGGCAGCATCACAAAATCTCTTGGTAAGGGAACCTCTACCTCCGTGGCGGAGGAGGCGCCACCAGCAATAAAAAGCGCCTAGAGGCCTGGCTAACTGACACGCTAACCAGCATTCTCCATAAGCCCGCTCTGGATGCAGCTACAGAAAATGCAAGGACTTGCGTTGTACAACCAGCGGACGAGCAGCATGATCAACTCCCTCCTCCTCCTCCTCCTCCTCCTCCAACGACAGGTATCACTCACAATGTCATTAATAGTGCAGGTGACGGCACTCTCGCAGCCATTTTGAAAAGGATGGAGGAAATGGAAAACGAGAACAAAACGCTTCGGGACCAAGTGATAGACCACCAAGAAAGGATCGATAAGATACTGGGTGTCCCTAAACTCTTGTTGAAGAAAGATGCCGATCGGTTAGTCAAGCAGCCGTACAATGATGATGCCGCCTCACATGCCATACTGAAGACCTTTAAAATGCCGCGTTATCTGAAAATATATGATGGCATGACCGACCCCGAAGACCATGTGATTCACCACGTCATCGCTGTGAAAGGCAATGATCTCGCCAAGGAACAAGTATCTTCCATTTTGTTAAAAAAATTCGACGAGACCCTCACAGGAAGAGCATTAACATGGTATTCACAACTGCATGTGCATTCTATTGAAACCTCCAATGAAATGTCCGATAAGTTCGTAACGGCCCATGCTGGGGCCTAAAAGGCAGAGGCTAGAGTAAATGACATATTTGCTATTAAACAGTCTCCGGGAGAAGGATTGAGGTGGTTCAATCGGGTAAGAATGACCTTGCCGAATGTATTGGATGGGATGGCGGTCGCAGCTTTTCAAAACAGGTTGAGTAGAAACGGTTCGAGAGCAACAAGAAAACTACTGAGTCAGCTTATGAAGTATCCCCCCTCCCCCCCGCCCTAACTACTTGGGATGAGATACACAACGCATATTGCGCTGAAGTCCGAGCAGATGAGGATGACCTCAATGGGACGACCTATCGACTGACCTTGGTGCAAGCAGAATCCAGGAAAGATTGAAGAAATGATATCAGAAGAGATCTCGCGACCTCGTGACCCAACCGAAAATGATGTCTACCACATGTCAGAACAACCACTCTGTCCTCATCTCGCCACGAAGAGGGTTCGCCCTCATAAAAAACATGGTCTCACCGTAACGAGATAGGTATGCCCCTTTATTATCCGCTCACAGTATTTGTGTGTCACCTACAGAAATAGTTTACGCCTTGGAGAAGTTTGGACCGAGGGTAAAGTGGTCACAAAAAATAAGGTCATACCCGAATACCAGAAAATCAGATGCCCTCTGCGAGTTCCATCAAGAGCGAGGACATAAAACCAAAGATTGCATCGCCCTAAGACAGAAGGTCGTAAACATGCTACGACAAGGACACCTTAAAGAGTTGTTGAGCAACCGGGGAAGGACAAATTTCGCCAAAGGACGTGAACAACATCAAGGACCGCCGAACCACCCTCGTCGACCCGTACCATCCACATGATCATTGGTGGCGGCGATGATATGAGATTCAAGTTGATAACAAACACGATAGGGAATTTATGAATTACTAAAGAAAAACAAGAAAATCAAGAAACGTGCGGAAGCTAAAAGAAAATAGGGAAACAAAAAAAGACAGAAATTAAAGATAGATTCTTTCTTGAATTCAAGAAGTCTATTCTTGAAGTTGAATCCTAGCTAAAATAATTAGCTAACGAAGAACTAATCACCTTTGGTAGAGAATTAAAAACAAGAGATAAATTGTGAAACCCAGCCTTTTAGAATAACAAGAACAACAATAAGACTAAACTTATCACCTTTCTTGAATACCTAGAAGTGATTTAAGATTTCAAAAAGGGTTTAATCTTACCACCTTAAGTTGATTTTTGAAGGTTGAAGAATAAATCCAAGAGTAGCCACACACAAGAGTGCAAGAAAAATCTCACAATTTTTGTTGATATTGTCTTTCCACCAAGTTGGAATACATAGTCATCTATGTCATACACAATTTCAAAAGGAAGCAAATTACTCTTGCACTTTAATTTATATATAACAGTTAATGACTTGATGTGCATCAAAATATCATCATCTACAAAAATTATAAAGTCATCAACATAAGAAATAAGAATATAATTCATTACCTCCAAAACTTAGAACAAGTTGAAACTTGCTGCCTACTGATGCGTGAAGGTCTCCGTAGATACGGATTGAAGGGGGCAATTGGATTTCGCAGAAGCGGCTTGGGCGACCGCAAAAGTGATAGAAGCCGCAGATGGGGGGAGGACCTCGCATCTGTGAGACTGCGGATGCGGTTAAGTTTCCGCATAAGTGGAAGTACTCGCAGAACACTTAAATACAAGGGTTCGCAATTTTTCTTCATTTTAAACATTTTGAGCTCGGGTCTTAGAGATTTTTGAGAGCATTTTCGAGGGATTTCTTGAGGTAAGTCTCTTGTACTCAGTTTTTATCAATAAACTTGTGTCATCGTTGATTTTTTTCACCTAGTTTATGTGTATTTAAGGTGAAATTTGGGAGTTTGAGGTTAGGGATTTGGTGAGTTTAATTTGGGGATTTGAGTGATGTCTTGGTGTCGGATTTTGGTAAAATTGGTATGGTTGGACTTGTGGTCGAATGAATGTTCGTATTTTGTGATTTTTACCCGATTTCGAGACGTGGGCCCGGCTCGACTTTTGGGGCGATTTTTTGATTTTTTGCTAAATTCGTAGTTTCATTATTTAAATTAGTTTCTTGTAGTTGTATTTATAGTGTGTAATTGCTTTTGGCTAGAATTGGGTCGTACAGAGTTGGAAAGTCGAGGGAAAGGCACTCTTATCGATTGATTGAGCGAGATTTGAAGTAAGTGACTTGTTTAACCTTGTGTGGTGGAATTCTCCTTAGGATTTGGTACTGTTGTAATCATTTGTGATATGCAAGTGCCGTGTACGCGAGGTGACGAGTGCGTACACGGGTTAAATGCAGAAATTCCAATTTTTGCTGAGTAGTCATTCTTTTAAATTCCTTAACTTAGTTGCCTTAGCATGTGTAGCTATCATGATTAGCCTAATATCGTGTCTTAACTTTTACCTGAAACTTGTGCAACATGCTTAGTTGAATTACTTGCCCGTGATCTTGTATTCAGTCTTTAATTGTATAATTCCTTGCTATAAATTCGTTGTTCCGTAGGTTATGAGTTGCGTATTTACTTTTGGACTACGAGGTGGTACCTTGGGAGATCCCCTGTTGCATATTTACTTTTGGATTCTCTCCCTCTTAAAAAGATACAAAGAACACTTTTTTAATCAAGATTCATGTTCATTTTATCGGCACTTTTCTATCAGATCTGAGAAGGTTTTGAATATTCTAAGATTGTCTGTCATTTATCATTGTCAGGAAGAACAATCACCTAGCTCATTATTTATTGGGTGAATCACTCCTCTATTTACTCAAATGCTATTTATTGCTATTTATTATTAGTTATTTTTCCATTATTGCTTGTATTTTATGACTATTTAATGCTTATTATTATCAATCCCTTGCTGGATCTGTCCCATCTCACACACATTTTTAAGATTCGCATCTAGAGATATTATCATTAACTAAGTTTAACCGATTATCACACAAAAATAATAATTTTAGCCCAAATTTATACTTTTTAGTCAATCATGTCAATATTTTCTGTGAATACGAAATAATGCCAAAATTTAGGTAACTCTTTTAAAAATAATTTCAACCGTGCCACCATTTGTATTAATTTTCTATTTAACTGTAATAGTAGTTCTGACACCTAAAAATCTGCTTTGTAGTGTTCGAATTTTTAAGCTCTTGAAATGTCTATGTCATGACACTCTTTAGTGTTTTCCCTTTTTTTATAATCCATAAATCGTCCAGAATAATTATATATTGATCAAAATTGGATAACTAACTGCCTTTTTTGTATTTTCACCCAGTTAAATGCCAGATTTTGATTAAAATTTAATTTCGTAACGTTAGCCTAATTTACCTTTCATGGGGTGTGTTCTACCCACTAGATGAATTCCCCGACAATGTAAAATGTCGGAAATTAAAGACATTTTTCGTTCAATAGTTAAAGAAGTTTTATGATTATTTATTGACATTCAAGAAAGTCAAATGTTCAATATCGTATTCTTCTAGAAGAAAAACAAAAATTGTGTTTTCGTTACGGTATTACAGAATAACAATTACTTAAATACGTTCATATCGCTAGAAAAGCCAAAGGGACAACAGGTCAAGTTTTACTACAATTACTTGAAATGCATTTGGATAACATCCTTTTTCGATTGTATATGACTTCAACTATTCCCGCAACACGTTAATTAGTTAGCCATCGATATATTTTAATTAATAATAATATAATAAATATACCGAGTTATGACTACAAACCCCGTTATCACGCGGTGAAATGAATTTTTACCCAGCTTTTATTGCAATTGCTTTACATATGTGTGGATTAGAATCTATAGACTTTTGCACGTCCCATTTTCCAATGAGTCATCCCATATTGCTTTTGACCATTTACTTTTCTTTCCATCTGATTTCTTGTCTTTGAATTTTAGTGCAATCTTTTCACATTTGATTTTGACACCCTCTTTACTTTCAACATCTTCCCCACCCAAAATCATCCTAATTCCATACCAAGTCCTTCGCTTCACTGTTGAAAACATACCAACACGCCATGACTCACCTTACACCCAATATAAAGAGCTTCTATTATTTTTATTTTATATATTATTTGCTTGGGAGAAAGTTATTTGGAGCATGATTAATAAAAATTCGTATAGTTGACTTTGACTTACTTCGTATACTAATAATTTGTAAAAAACACATAGAAATTATCTGTAAAATCTTATAATATGTCATTAAGATGTAATTTAATTTTTTGTTTCGAGTATACATTTATATTCATCATAGATAGTTATTCGTATTAATACTTTTAAATAATTTGATAGTTTAAAAAAAAATTATGTGATAAACGCATGAACGCTAAGGGGTCGTTTGGTACGAAACACAAATAATGCAGGGATTAGTAATGCCGGGATTGTAGTGCTGAGATTATTTTTTATCAAGTGTTTGGTTCATTGTATTAAAAATTAGCTATGCAATGTATAATCTAAGCTTGTGTTTGGTTTAAAACTTTACAAAATTTTCTTTACAATTATACCCTTGAATATTCTTCTTTCTGTATATAAAGAAATTTAGGAAAATAGTTTGAGAGACGGTTTAGTAATTTTAGGGTCTTATCCAGATATAGTTAATGCAGGGATTAGTAATTCCTTGGTTTCCTTGGTATTAGCTAAGCTCTCCTATGAGGTATAAGTAATTCATGTATTAGGTATGCATAAATTGAATTGAGCAACCAAATATTATATTGGACGGATTAAATTTTTATACAAAGATTATTTTATAGCCTACCAAACGACCTATCCCTAAATTTTAAAAAGTAATGATAGTAAGCTTCTTTAAAGCAGCAAGTCAATGTGTCCTAAAAATTGTAGATTCCATTAATTAAAGAGTCAATCTTACAATTAGTTGCAATTTATTGATGAATATGCTACTCACATGAGAAAGTTAAGGAATCAATCCCAAAATTAATTTTCTCAAATTTATGATACTTTCTTCTGACTCTAAAAGCAGGGAATGCGTACTGCGCACTCCGCGTACGACATAAGAAATCACTTTAAAGTCTTAAAGCTCTCCCTTTTCACAGTCCCCTTCTGACAAATTTTCAAAATAAAGAATAACAAAACCATAAAGGTACAACAACTTAAAAGCGATGTACAACTACAATCAACACCACTTACCATAACATTTTTGTTTTACAGTTGTTTTCGGCAGTCGGGAAATTAAAGTGTTTTTAAAAAGGGTAACTTTAACAAACATAACAAACAAAAGCAGAGCGACTCAGACGTCTCAATTTAACGCCGTGAAAACAAACATTGATTCTTCACGGCAGAAAGTGATATAATAGACGGAATTGCAAAACTAGCCGTCTAAAATAGACGGAATTGCAAAACTAGCCGTCTAAAACGACCTCACTCCTTATTTTCTCTTTCCTCTGCAACTCAACAGAAGAAGAATCAGAACCTTTTCTCACTCTTCACCTTTTTTTTTTCTCTCTCTATATATCTCTCGCATCTTGCCCTCATTCCCACCTAAAAACTCCCTTCACTATTCCTCACTTCTCCGTGTTCGACGGCCGCCGGACGGTGAAACGGTAGGTAAAATCACTTCATTTTGTTTGTACACAGCAATTTAATATTTATAATGACGGCGTTGTATTATTTAATAGCTATATTTATTTATTTGATTATTTACTTATTTGAGTTGTATAAATTGAGTCTACATGATATTATCTAAATTCTGAGGGTTTTATTGAAAATTTGTGTTTTTTTTTTTTTTGGTAATTACTGGTTTTTTCGGCTTTCATTTCGGATCGCTGTGACCTCTGTAGTGTTTGGTACTTACTTTTAGGGTTTTTGCGACTGGTTTTGATTCCAGTAATACTTTACCCGATAAAGTAGCAAATGAAATCGACTTTAGCTTTTCTGTTAGTCATATTTCTTACGTTTTGTTTCTTTTTTTAATTTTTTTTCTGGTGAAATAAATCTTCAAGGGGTTATATGGATCGTGTGAGCTGTATTTATTGCATATGGTACTTTCTTTTGCAATTTTATTCTTAATAAGTGTATCCGAGATTACTCACTGCTTTATCAGATTTGGTAAATGTTGTATTGCAAATGTTTAATTAACAATTGCTGTCTGATTTAGAGCAAGAAATTGAAAATCCTTATTCCAAAACTGTAAACTTATTGCAGCACATGCAATTTTGATATTGACTTTTCCATAAAGCATTTTATTTCTAAGGAGTGTACCCAGATTCACAGCATTTGCAGTGCGCGTAGGGTATGTATAGACCACAAGTATTGTGGTGGAAGGGAAACATATTTGGGTGAGTGATCTATGTAGGATTGTTGCTGACCAGAGTGATTTGTCGGAGTTCGGAGGGTAAGGTCTTGAATTTTAGTCTGTAAAATGCCACCAGATAGTTGTAGGATGTTCTGTTGTGAGAGCGAAGAGTAGGAGCTTGAATTGTCTTGAAATTGTCAAGGTAATATAAAATGTATTGAAGCAGCATGTCTGGAATCATTTTCTTTTTTCTTTGTTTTCATTGATATTTCTTGATCTTTATTTTTTTGACTACCAAAAGGATTATGCAGGGAAGACATAATGTGCAATTACAAGTCGTGCATGTCAATAATTTGTGTTGATAGTTTTTTGAGAGTTCTGACTTCATTGGTTTTTATTGTTGCAGAAAATTAATATCTCCAATTTTCATCGTCTAGTGAACGTGCTGGTACTATCATTGATGTTACTCTTTAGCTGCCTATGAATTTCACATTTTGTATCTAAGAAAGCATGGGTTCAGCTTGTTGTGTTGCTGCTAGAGATAGAGCGGTTATAAACGGAGCAACCAGTGAAAGTTTGCAGAGGAATGTCCGGTACTCGCCTTCGTGGAGCTTTCGTTGGGATAATCGGGGACGTGTTGCTGGGGAGGATACATCAGTCAATTGGTCTTCCGATGGAGTTGATGGAAATGATAGATTAGAGTTTAAATCTGGTACAACCTTAGAAACTCTATATGCATCTGAAGAGGGTAGTCCATTGGATAGTTTCCGATCACTTGCATTGCAGAAGTCGCCAGTTTCTGATTGCAACACGGTGAACTCAACGCTTCCTCTATCTGGTAAACATCAACATGGCTCTCTCTTCACTTAGCTTGATTGTAGGTGCTAATACCTGATGCTCCTCAAAAATAAAGATAAAGGGATGTGAACGTACTGACTGTATATTGAAGAGCTTGCTTTCCGGTTTTTTCCTTTCTTTGTGAATTACAATGCTTTCTCTCCTTTAAGTGCATGAAATTGGACGTTTAATTCCATGTCTGCATCATGAGATTGGTGTTTGGGAGGAAACATTTGTCATAATGTTGGTGGAGTGTGGAACTATAAGTAGATATATTTCATCAGTCTTAGTAAAGCAAATAAATAAGTCAGTTGAAATACAACCTTGAGTTCTTTGTGAAAAATGATCATTTAGATTGATATGTTCTGGTGGATTGGATGAAAGGATAATATAGTCCTAGACCTGATTTTTGCACTCCATAAGGAGGGAGCTGAAGTGAATAGATGTGGTAGAGATCTACTTTTGCAGGAAATTCTGAAAGAAATTTTAAAATGATTTTCTTGTTTTATGTTGTTTTGGGTTGTATGAGATGCTATTTAAGGGAGGTCAGTGGTGTCTGAGATATCCAAACCTAAGATTTAATGGTCATAGAGAGAGATGACGTGGTTTTCGTCATGACAAAATTTGGGCTCTCATTCATCCTGCAAAAAAAATAAATTATTAACTATTCACTAGCTTAAATGATTTAGATGAAGGGTCCTTGGGCCTTATTTTTCTGTTAATGCAAATATAAATAATTGGTTTTAAAAGCTTCAGTTTATTTTTCATCAAGTTGGGGTTCAAATACTTGGTCAATAGAAGCTTTTGATTTCCCAAGCATTCTTCTTTTAATGCACAAATCAAGCCATGATGCATCGTGTCACCGACTTTGATCTCCAAGCATTCTTGTATTCTATGTATAAATGAGTTTATTTGAATGTGTATTCGAGTAGGCACTAATGATATGTGTTGAGTACTTTTTCTCTTCTTCCCACCTCTTTTATCTCAAAAGCAAGATTATCCACTAAATGGTTCTGTGTTTTCTGCTCTTGTTTGACCATGCTCTGCAGCTTTTAGGAAGAAATGGTGTTGAATATTTTTATTTTCCATTTTAGCTTGCAATTTTTTTTTTGTTATGGTTAACTCCAATGCGCTCTTGCCTAGGAGTCTACAGTTTCTCTTTCCCACCTTGCTCCTTTGAACTCCAAACCTCTTGGTTGGAGTTGAGAGTTATCCAAAGCAGACATGTGTGGTCTTCCATTTTTGAACTTTTTTTATTTGCGAAATGACATGCATATAATTCTTCTCAGGAGTTTTTTCTATGATTGAATGATGTTGACACTCATTTTGAGGGGAGGCAGCTGGAATTTGGTTTGTCCTCCGGCCCTCGGTCATACCGCAGAAATGTAGCCTCATATGTAATGATGGGGCTTATGAATTAGCTTGCTTTTTCCTAGTTTACAGTCTGTGGTCTTAATTCGTGCTCAATTGCAATAGACAGTAATTTTGCATGGTCAGTTAGTGAGTATCACATAAATCCATTACTCTTCATCATGTGCAGTGTTTCAAAAGGCGTTTTCGGGGCCTCGCCCTAGGGCGAGGCGCACCAAAAATGCCCCGAGGCGATAGTGTGTGGAGAAAGTCTCAAGAGGCGTAAGCGCAGCAATTGGGGCGTGTGCCCGGGCGTTTGAGGCGCGTTTTTCTAGTGAGGCGTAAGCCCCAGAGATTTTTTCAAATTAAAACAAAATTTGTTGAATAAGTCTTTCATATAATACCCAAATTCTCAAAAGTTAGCTTGTAATTACTCAAAAGTTTTAAAAAGGAACTGAAATATATTAAATTTAAAAGTCAAGACCTTTTTTATTGATTGAAGTCCTAATTTATGGTCTTTCCCAATTCTTTATCTTATCCGCTAGTCTGCCAATATCTCCCAATCTCCCAAAAGCACAATTTTTATTTTTACAAATACAAAGAGAACTCCATTCTCCTTCAATAGCAGCAAGTTCAAATTTCCTTTTTGTTCCTCCATGTAGAAAATTTTATTCTTTTCGACTCAAGTTACTTTATGCTTGTAAGTAGCGTATGACAGATTGTTTTGACTAGTTTTTAATGGGGATGGAGTACACACCTAATATATATATATATATATATATTTTCACATATTTATAGTTTTGTTCAATTTTTGTGCAATTTTACTTGTTTATAAATATTTATTTGTAATTATGTTATTTTATAAAATATTAAAAATTAAATACCCATGGGGCTTACGTCCGTGCCTCGGGGCTTGCGCCTCGCTAAGGCCAGAGGCTTATGTAGGTTAAGGGGTATGGGTTCACGTGAACCCATACTCCTCTCCCTAAATCATGTATAACAATATCATATTTTTTCAAAATTATTTAAATATATGTGCGCACCCATGCTCAAAGACTCCTATAATGCAATTATTATTGGGTGCACCTCTAAAAGTGACATTGGCAGTTCAAATCCCACTCCAAACGGTCTTGTTTTCGATACGGAGTGTAGATATATATATATATATGAAACTTACTAAAATTTTAAAAAGAATATAATTTTGAACCTATAATTTCAAAAGTGTAGTGGGTTCATGGTAAGAGACTAAAGTTAAACCCGTCAAGTGTAAATTCTAGATTCACCTCTTCACAACAGTGCACCCATCCTTTTGAAATCTTGGATCCGCCTCTGGCTGAGGCATATGTAAAACACCTCGCCGTAAGTCCACACCTTTTAAAACGCTGATCATGTGTAGGCAGTTAGTTGGAAATACCCGGTTATAAGAAATTACTGACTTATTCAAACATTATTAGTAGATTCATTTGATTTCATTTAATCATGTTTGGAGCTAGAAACCGATCATCATGCTCAATTTGACATAAATTTACTCAGTAATAAATATTATGGCCTATTTTACATGTCTTAAGGTAGACGTCACTTTTTGTACCCCAAAATCTCTTAGCCTGTTCGGCCAAGCTGGAAAAGTCAGCTTATTTTGAAAAGTACTTTTGCCTTTTAAGATGCTTGACCAAACAGGCTATTATAATCTGATTGTGACATGAGGATGATCAATTGTTCTGATGTTTGGTGATTTTACTTTGTCAGTTCTGTCGGAAATGGAACATCATTTGCATTATTCTTCGGGACCTGCAAGATTCAAGATATTAGAATAGGATATTCTGTTTCGTGGCCTTTGGTTTTATATGACATGAAAGAAAAACTGATGCACTGTTGGTAGACAATAAATGCTGTTTGTACTTCGTAAAATAACAGTAGTTTTCTTGCCTTTGCAGATCAATCGGTTGTGAGAAATTCCACAGAGGTAAGAACAGAGCAGTTATAAGTTTTGCTGGAGTTACTTTCCGATGTTTTGTAAGTTTTTGACCTTTCTGATTTCCTTTCATCCGGTAATTAGGTCAAAGAATCAATCGAGTCATCAGCAGTTCCATACCCCTCTCCTGCTCCGTCAGCTCCCTCTGTTTCATCATTATCTACATCTCCTTTATCATCAAGAAGTCAGCTGCTTCCTGCAAGCTCTACTCCTTTGCCTCACTATTCTTCTGGCCACCAGCTCGGACGGCAAGTTTCTGATAGTCATACACCAGGGATAAAGTCACCTACTTTCTCAATTTCTGAAGAAGCATCATCCTTGGTGCTCCCTGGTTGGAGTAATGAATCAACAAGAGCCTCTAATGGTGGATCATCAGATGGATGGTCTGTTCCTGCCTTCTCTGATCTTGCAAATCCTCGTAGAGAAAGGTGGTCATTTGATAGTGAATCCATGAGTTTCCATCGTGACAAGGCAAGCAGAGCTAGTGGTCGAAGTTCCAGTTCACCTTCTGTAGATCTCCAAACCTGTGGCATTTGTACGAAGCTGGTAGCAGAGAGATCTTCGTGGGCCTCAAATGAACTTGCTGTTGTTTCTGTTCTAATTTGCGGCCACGTTTTTCATGCTGAGTGCTTGGAGAGCATGACACCTGAAATCAACAAGTATGACCCAGCTTGTCCTGTTTGTACTTTTGGGGAGAAGCAGGCATTGAAGATGTCTGAAAAAGCAATGAAAGCTCAGATGGACTTGAAAGCTCGAAAGAGATTCAGGAATCGGATTGTTGACAGTGATTTTAGTGGCAGTCTTGCACTGTTTGATCGACAGAAAAGTAGTGAACATGGCGGAAGGTGTCTCAAAATGAGCTCAAGTTCCAGCATGAAGAGCTCTTCGGGAAAACCCTTCTTGCTGCGTCATTTTTCATTTGGTTCCAAGGGAACAAAACCCTATACCGAGAACGTTTCCACCTGGAAAAAGGGGTTTTTCTGGTCAAGATCTAGCAAGGAGTAAAGCTTCTTGGTGGATGATAATGGTAACAATATAAAATGTCTTCACAAAGAAATTTATCTAGGAATATCATAATGTTCTCTTGCCTATTATATTCTCCCTTGTTCTGATAGATTTGAATCACAAATATCCTTCTCTAGTAAAGTATCTAAATCTCGTTTTCTGACTAGTGAATTGCATTGTTCTCAAAATCTGCAGAAGCCACGGGTCAGCTCTCTCACCTTGGAAGGATAGTAGAGAGCCATAAAAGCGTCAGGATCTTGCTGGCGGATATGGATTCCCAGAATATAGGTTAGCTTTTGAAGTATACAATGTAAGAAATTGGGAATACAACACAAGTTGATTAATGATCAATTCATTATATAGGAAAAGAAAACAAAAAAGTGCATAGTATCCGTTGGTAGTTTTTTCTTGGTGTACATTCAAGTTTGTTTTGTTCCATGTTAAGGGGGCATGAAATTAGCCCGAAGACTGTCTGGTCTAAATGCTTCTAATCTGCAGCAGGTATCTTAGATTATATGTATGCCGGTCTAAAGATGTAATGATTTTTTTAGCCCTTGTACGTGGGATATTCTGTCTGGCCATCTCTTTATCTTTAATATTGTGCTCAAGATTCAGTTACAGTTGCACCTTTCACAATCCTCCTTTACAAAAGGCTAGTTACTGTTACCGTTAAGTAACTGCATTTGTTTCTTCATGGCATCTGCAGCATAGAACCATGCTTTTATATGGGTCCGTTAGTATGCCAGTAACGTCGACAATAGTGATGTTTTATTTGCACTTAACTAGAAAAGAATCAAACACAATGTACCTGAACTAGTAATGGTACGTAAAGCTTTCGAATGACAAATATCATATGTACGTAACGCGAAATGTGATAGAGCCGGTTAACTCCTGTATCACAGCTGCACGTACCACAATCTAAATTTAGAGAAAAGAGAATGTTGGATTTAATAAATAAAACAAAAATGCAACGACTTACAGTAGTTCATCAATTAATATTTGTACAACAAAAGCTGAAGAAATTTATATCATCAAAAATTACTTAAGCCTGCAACTATTTTTTTTCTATAACACTAGATGAAAGATTTAGAAGTGTTAACGTTAAAATTTCCAAAATTAACCATAGGAAGGTATGTGACCTGCAAAACTTGATTTAGAAAGTTTTATAGTACATCTCATATAACGTCACGTACTAATATACATTTTTTAAGTCTAGTAGTTGTAACAGATAGAGGACCGTATTGTCTTCTAGCGGTCTAATTGAGCATAATCAAGATGATGATTTCGAAACGACTCAATCTGAATTCGTTTGTCGTTTTACACCAAAGACGTGTCCTAAAACTCCTACGTGGCAGCACCAAGCATCTTAGAGATGCTATTCCTGCATACGTGTAACCATCCAGTTAAACGCACTCATGCAGAAACAGCTGCTGCTCCACCGTCTTTTTACACGATGTTTTCCTTTTAAAATCACCAGTTAGCTTTTCAAAACAAGAAAGAAGTATTGATATCTCCCTTTCAATTATCTTTGAATATATTTCGTGAGAATATGGCGGACTTACGTGATGAGCATGGAAATCCAATTCAGCTGACGGACCAATATGGACACCCCGTTCAGCTGACCGATGAGCACGGCAATCCCATGCACCTTACTGGGGTTGCCACCACTGCCGGCTCTGGTGTTGCTCCGACGACTGTTGGTGGAATACTGCATCAGCAGCCACAGTCAGAGCAAGAGCAACAACAGCAGCTTCGAAAAGAACAGCAACTACAACAAGAGGAGAAACAACAACAGGAGGAGAAAGAGCAGGAGGAGCTACACCGCTCCAGCAGTTCAAGCTCTAGCTCTGTATGATCTCTTATATTTCTCATCTCAAACATGACTTCTCATCCTATTTTTTGTTCAAGCTGATTTATTATTTTTATGTGTTCCTTTCAACCTCACGAGATTTTGGTTTTTTGTTTTTTAGATTTTTTTCCTTTTCACTTTCTGTCTTCGAATCCTGTATAGACCTCATATGAAATTCCGTTTTCTCATACTGTGAAAAGAACTTTTATACTGTTACTAGTGCAAATTAACTTGTGTTCACTAGTTATTATTCTAAGTTCTTAAGTCTTACTTGTAGGTCAGCGTTACCTTATGATATCGTAAGAATAATCTTTATTCAAAGCCACTAGTACATTACTAATAAACATAATTTTTCGCGTATTGCATTTTATTTTAATTGCTTATTTTTTCGTGTTCTACTTTGCCTACTACAACGTTTAGTTTAAGATTTCCCCTCGATAATCTCCAAGTCCGAACTCTTCCTTGCCTGTTGTAGTATTAAATTTATTGTTATTGGCTAACACTTTCGAATATTTACTGAGTGCAGTCAGAGGATGACGGACAAGGTGGCAGGAGGCCGAAGAAGAAAGGGCTGAAAGAGAAGATAAAGGAGAAATTAACCATTGGGAAGCACAAGGAATCGAAGGAGGAGGAACAATACAAACACAGTACCGGAACGACGACGACAACCAGTGCTATGTCCACTAGTACTGCACCAGAGCGCCATGAGCATGAGAAGAAGAGTATGATGGAGAAGATCAAAGAGAAGTTGCCTGGTCATCATAATCATAATCACTAGATCTAATAAAAATAGTTAGTGGGATTATGAAAATAAGAATGTTGTATTTGCGTGGGACGTGCGTAGTCGGGTGTACAGAATAGCATTTGCTTGTTTGTTTGATCATCATAGAATAGCTGGTGGTGTAACTTTTTAGAAAAAAAATCTGAAGTATGTTCTTTTCTAGTATTTGAAGGGTCTCGTCTTTGTTGCTTTCAATTCTTCTGCATGAATGTCTGTCTGTCTTGTCTGCACCTTAAATTGACGCTCTCCAGTAGTCGATAATGGTTCTATCCTATTCTTAGTTTTGGCCTTCTATTATTATTTGCTTTCGTTTCGTTGTTTATATTTGACTTTTGTAAGATATGGAGTGACGTACTATGTTTAATCTAAGCTAAACTAGACCAACCGTCTCAGGATCAGCATTTCTCTCTATGTATATTTATATATTATACACCCGCACGTCAAATGTTATGGGCGGCTTTCCACGCTATATGATATGACCCCTTGGACGCGCCCCGTGCGTCCTGGCAAGCCTCTCAGAGTCTAGCGTCACGGTCGGTCCCGTGGTCCTGGCAGCGCCAAGTGACAAGTGCGCATGTACCTCTGTCGCCCCACCAACACTTCTTGCCGGTGCCCAGCGGCTTGTGAGCGCACAGCCAATGCCGCGCGCATCATCATGATCCAAGTAAGCGTCAGCGCCCAGCCGCAGGCCAACATCAATAGTGTCGCGCCGCCGACAGCAACGCGCGCGTAGACCCTGATCCTTAAGACAAAGTTGCTGCCTTCGGACTTGGTTCTACATCATAAAAGACTAAGTCCTTCTCATTGTAAATATAGAATAGATTTACTTATTTTATATTCATTGTGCTCCTAAAGCTTTCTTAGGTCAACTCCTATAATTTTGGTTTATTTATTTTAAGCATTATTAGGGGTATCAGCATTCAAACATTCAAGCAAGCAATCATTTCACTGTACTGGTGTCTCGCCCCCTCGACACCGCATTAGCTTTGTAATAGCTTTCACCATTTTCAATACAATCAACATTCATCATCAACTACTGCTTTCAATTCTCTCGTTGCCTACGATATTGATTTTCCCGCACGGCACTGACAATCTAGTCTAGCGTGCGGAGGGGACCTCAGTTGGCGGACGGTAATCGTACTGACATCGATTGCCTAGCCTTATGTCGCCCTTCCAAAGAAGCTCAGGAAGGCGCCGCGTAACACAAACGATATAATATCGAAGCGCGAAAGACAGAATCATTGTGGCCCCTTGGAGGATTAAGGATAGCCGCTTCAATAACATCTGAAGTTCTTTTGAATCTTAAAGTCGGCCAACTTAGGCATGTGTTATTCTTGTTAAGGGCTTTTAGATCTTTTGCTAAAATGGTGACTTATATAGTTGTATTATATGATTTAAACAGAGAATATGACGATAGAATTGGATATTTTCATCTCAATTTGTAAAATTAGGAATGTGTTGTGCATGTGTTCCCAGGAAGTGTTTCCTAGGACGTGTAAAACAATGTTCTAGATAGTTAGAAATTGGAAGTCAAAACCTTCTTTTTCATTTGGTTTAATAGGTAAATGGTTATGATTCTGGGGATTGGTGCAAATTCAGCAGCAGTTGATGAAGTCAGAAACGAGAGCTAGAATTTCGAGAAGTTACTTTTTTCCATTCCATTTTAATTGTTGTCTATGTTTTTCTTTTTACACCTTTTCTTTTTAGAGTTAGCAATTGATAGCCTTTCGTGAGCCGCAACATTTGGGTTTCGTCTTTTTTGGATCAAAGTGATGTCATTACAACATGCGTTATTATGGTACATTTTTTTGATGCTTTATGTAGTTTCGCGTGCATCTATTCATTGGTCTGTCGCTTCGACATCTGTGCTAGGTAATGCTGGCATAATTTCTTGGTTTCGATGCCCGAATTCTAATAAATAGGGATATGAGGGCACACACCCGTATTTTACAGATTTCCCGTAACGAAACCTTGCGCTTCTTTCTTCCTATTCCATTGTTCGATCTCTGGCCCGGTCTAGGTCTGCTCGCTTTTCGGCCCCGTCTACTGCTGGCTCAATATTGATTTTTTCTTCGCCTGCAAATATTTCAACAACTGAGTTTCCGGCTTCACCTTTATTCCGTCTTGTGGACAAGGAGGAGGAACCGTCACCAAGCGATGGGAATTTGGTACCCCGCAAGAGAAGGTCAGTGGATGTTGGTGATGGGGTTGCCGGGGCTGTAGATTCTGTGATGGATGATTTTGCCATCCATGAGATGGCGACCATAATACTTGAAGACAACGTCGAGCTGGCGTCTGAGGTCCCGATATCGGCTGAGGTCGTAGAGGGCGTATCCATTCCTTATGCGACGACGGAAGCCAAAGGGCCATCTGCAAGGGTTTCTAATACTTCGCAGCAAAAGGGGCAGTCGACTTCGCGACCGGCTGACGATGCCTCTTCGCCGGCTAATGGGAGAGACAAAGGCGTGGCCGAGGATGGCCATAAACGGGCTCAAACCTTGACGCTGCAGAGCTGGGGATGGTGTAAGAGGGATTTACTCAGCTCGAAGTGAGACTGAACAAGTCTACGCGGTCCATCGCGATCCCAATGGACCGTGACCTGTTAAAGAACACAGAGAACGTGGTCCCTGCTCTCGGTCTCCTTTGTTCCGACGTGGAGGGCGAAACCCATGCGGAGTTGGACAACGCCACCTTATCGAGGAGCATAGCCGGCCTCGCTCTCAGGGTAAACTTTTCAAAGTGTCTTTTTCTTGTCAGCTTTGTTCATATATTTTGTCTTCGTTTTAGTTCTTTGTTTTCATTAGCATAGGCATTCTCATGTTTGACTCTCTTTCTTTTTGTGATTGCAGACCGTGATCTTGGAAATCGAAAGCGCCCAAAGGGAGGAGAGGCGTAAGGCTATCTTCAGGAAACTTCAGCGCAAATACTTTAAGTACTGTGGCAAGTATAAGGAAATTCGCAGGCATTTTGGCAAAGGCGGCAATTTGCAGACCCTTCGGGACGAGCTGAAGCAAGAAGATGACGAGCTGGTGAAGGTCATCGAGAAGTGCAGTGTCCCTGAGGGGATGCTGAAAAATAAAGAAGAAGAGCTTGAGGTTAGTAGGGCCGTGGAGGTGCAGTGCGGCAACCTCCAGACGCAGGTGATCGAGTTGCGCAGGCAGTTGGATGAGTGTCGCCTGCAGAAGGAGGTTCTTCATGGCGAGGTCACCGAGTAGCAGAACAAGTTGGATAGGGCGGAGTTAGCTCGGTCGGGGGCTTTGAGGAAGACGGAGGCCCTTGAGGTGGTGATCCAAACCCTCCGTTCTGAGCAGGAGAACGACTTGGAAACGGCAAGGTTAAAAGAGGAGCAGTTTGATGAGAGGATCGGAGAGTTGGAGAAAGAGAATTCCGACCTTTACGACCTAGTTGCTTCCGATGAGGCCGAGAAGGCCCAATTACTGGCGTGACCGTCCTCTTATCGTACTTCGGACTTTTCTAATACTCCTCGAGAATTATACGAGGAGTGGATTCATGACGAGGTCCAGTTGGATGCATTCCGAGATTTGCATGCGGGGGGGTCTGCTTCTGGGGCCGCCCTTGAAGATGCTCGTCTCAAGACTCGTGAAGCTCGAGTTGCTTGCGGGTATGATCCAACTACGCTAGAGGTCGGTGAGGACGAGGGGGACGAAGATGTTGTCCGGCTTAAGCAAAATGCCCGATATGATGCTGCATATCCTGAGGGCGGAAGCGGCGGTGGCGAGGGTGTTGAAGGTCGAGAGGGTGACGTAGTTGAGGGCCAAGTTAGCGAGGATGCTGCAGGCGATGAAGGTGGTGGCCAGTAGTTTTCTTTTTTGTCTTTTCTGTATATTTTTGTGTGTAGTTGGTGGCGCCTTCATGAACTTTTGTAAAGATGTTCTAAGTATGAAATGCCAACTTTGTTATTTGCATATGATTTTCTTCCTGTGGTTCGTACTTGTATTTTTTTTTGTTGATTTCGTCGCTTAGTTGCCTTGATTTTCTAGCCATAATTACTTAGTTCGAATAAGGTCGAACATATCCTAAGATTAATTATCGCCGAGAATCAGTTGGTGTTGGTTCAAACAAGGTCGAACATAACGCATGTTTAACTATGACCGAGGGCCGGTAGGTGTTAATTCGAACAAGGTCAAACATAACCTATGTTTAATTATGACCGAGGGCCAGTAGGTATAGTTCAAACAAGGTCAAACACAACCTATGTTTAGTAAGATATGCTTCTAGGTGAGAAGTTTGTCGACATCGTAAACTTTAACCAGTGTTGCCTTGGTTGTGCATTTGGAGAAATAGAAATAATTTTCATGCATTGTTGCTTTGTTCATACACTTGGAGAAATTTACAAATTTTCGAGCGTTTGCTGGTGTTTCAGTCCTAGTCCCAGTCTCTCTAGTCCCTTCATTGGTCGACCTGGAGAAGGCTTGAGAGGTTGAGGAATGAACTTACCGTCTTGTGCCTCTGTCTTTGCATACTTTGACTTGAAGTGTCCCATTCGTCACCTCGTTAAAAACCTCCTTGAGAAAACCCAATTGAGACAAAACTCAAGTGAGGGAAAAAAGAATACAACTTGGGGAACGCTTTATCTCTTAGAAGTTGACGTACTTGAGGTAGGTAATATTCCAGTTGTTTGGTAGTAGCTTTCCTTCCATTATTTCTAGTAGAATGACCCTTTGTTCATTGTTGCTGTGATTTTGTACGGGCCGTCCCAATTTGTTCTTAGTTTCCTTCCCGTGGTTCTTGGCTTGCTTGTGTTTTAGCTTTAATCACGTAATCCCCGACTTTGAGCAGCATGACTTTTGCCTTCTAGTTGCAATAGCGTTATGCTTGTTGTTTTTGGGCAATCATTCTTATGTAGGCCATGTCTATTTGTTCTTCGACTTCGTCGAGTTCCTGCCTTCTCCTTTCATCGTTAATAGGTCCGCTCTCGCAGGAGTATCTTAGACTGGGTTGGCTCCCTGACCTCGACCGTTGTTACTACATCAGTCCCATAAAATAAAGAGTAGGGCATCTCTTATGTGCTTGTCTTCGCGTTGTTAGGTAGGCCCACAATACTTCTGGTAATATTTCCACCCATAGTCCCTTGGCGTCTTCGAGTTTTTTCTTCATGATGTTCAGTATCGACTTGTTGAAGGACTCCGCTTTCCCGTTGCCTGCGGGGTGGTATGGCGTCGAAAGTATTCTTTTGGTATACCACTTCTCAAAAAATTCAGCCGACCTTCTTCCCCGTGAATTGGGGTCCATTATCACAGTTGATCTCTTTGGGGAGGCCGAACCGGCATATGATATTTTTCCATATAAAGGTGATCACTTCCTTTTCACGTATTTGGGCGAACGCTCCTACTTCCACCCACTTAAAGAAATAGTCACTTTAAACCAGAAGGAATCGTATGGTACCTAGCCCTGCTGGGAGGGGGCCCACGATATCCATCCCTCATATGATAAACGACTAAGGTGAGGTGACCGAGTAGAGGTGTTCGCCTGCTTGGTGAATCATTGGGGACTTTTTGCATTGCTCACATTTTTTCACTAAGTCTACGGCCTCTTTTTTCACGGTGAGCCAGTAATACCCTGCTCGTATGAGGCATCTGACCAGAGCCTGATTGCCGGAATGAGATCTACTATGTCCTTCGAGGACACGCCGCGTCTGATTTGGGCCCAAGCATTTCGCCAGAGGGATGCCATACGTCCTCTTATATAGGTCGTTGTGGATAATGTTGTACCTGGTTGCTTGCATTCTCAGTTTAAAGGCCTCTTTTTTATCACCTAGGAGTACATCGTCCTGTAAGTATGTAACAATACGATTGTGCCAGTCCCAAGTCAGGTTTATGGTTCTTACCTCGATTTGGCCTATCGACGAGTTGAGAAGGTAGACTACACTTCTGTCTCCGGTTGCAATATTTTTGGTGACTACGGCTAGTCTGGTGAGGCCATCCGCATCGGCGTTCTGTGATGGTAGGATCTGGTCAGTCGACATTCATCAAACTCGAGCAGCAACTTGCAGATTTCGGTATGATATCTCTGTAACCTTTGTTCCTAGATTTGGAAAGTCCTAGTGACTTGGTTGACTACAACTTGGGAATTGCAGCTAGTTTTAACCATTTCGTCCCATATTTGAGTGCTAGCCTTAACCCTACAATTACAGCCTCATACTCAGCCCCGTTGTTAGTCATATCTGGGCGCCTTATGGACTGGAGATTCACTTCGCCGATTGGGGCTTCGAGTACGAGTTCCAGTCCGGACCCTAATGTGTCAGACGTGCCGTCTGTGTACAGGACCCAGAGGTCCTGTGTTTCGGGAGAAGCGTGGACTGCTTCCCTTTCAACTTCGGGCATTACTTTTGCATTCAGTTGGCGACAAAGTCAGCAAGGACTTGCGACTTTATTGCTGTTCGCTACTGATATGTGATATCGTGCTCGCTCAGTTCGACGGCCCATTCGGCCAACCTTCCCAACAGCTCGAGTTTATGCAAAATACTCCTTAAGGGGAAAGTCGTGACGATCTACGACTAAAGCCTGGGCCAATTTTTCGAGGTGAGGGTACCTCGTCTCCGCATCGACTAATGTTTTGCTAATGTAATAGAAGAGAGATTACGTACCTTTATTTTCTCGAACCAGGACTGCGCTTATAGCTACTTCGGATACAGCAAGGTGAACGAGAAGACTTTCCCCTGGCACCGGCTTTGAAAGCAGTAGTGATGATGACAGGTACGCTTTCAACTCCTTCAGGGCCTGGATGCACTCAGAAGTCCATTGAAGGTCGTTATCCTTTTTGAGTACGCCGAAGAATATGTGAGACATGTTTGATGATCATGAGATGAATCTTGAAAGGGCGGCGATACATCCTGTCAACTTCTAAACCTGTTTTTTGGAGGTCAAGTGTTCTGGTATCCCCTCGATGGCTTTGATTTGATCAGGATTGACCTCGATTCTTTGCTGTGATACCAGGAAACCCAAAAAGTTTTTGAGGCCACACCGAACGCATATTTTTCGAGGTTCAGTTTCATTCCGTATCGTCTGAGTATGTCGAAGGTCTCTTTCAGATGGTCGATGTGATCTTCCTTCCTTTTGGACTTGACTAGTATGTCGTCTATGTAGACTTCCATCGTGTTGCCGAGCTGGTCTTTGAACATCCACGTCACCAACGTTTGGTAAGTCGCCCCTGTGTTTTTTAGACCGAAGGGCATGACCCTGTAGCAGTACGTCCCCTGGTGGGTGGTGAATGTGGTTTTCTCCTGATCTTCTTCTTCCATGAGGATTTGATTATAGCCTGAATAGGCGTCTAAGAAGCTCAGTAATTCATGCCTAGCCGTTGAGTCGATGAGTTGGTTGATATGGGGTAATGGAAACGAATCCTTGGGGAATGCTTTGTTCAAATCTGTGAAATCCACGCACATCCGCCATTTCCAATTCTTCTTTTTCACCATCACCACGTTGGCGACCAATTGGGGATGCTTCGACTCCCTGACGGAGCCATTTTATAATAGTTTTTCCACCTCTTCTCATACCACGTCATTAATCGCGGAGTTGAACTTACGCCCGACCTGCTTCACCGGGAGTGGAATGGGCCGATGTTCAGTTTATGCATGGTGATTTCCTTTGGGATACCCGGCATATCTACATGGCTGAAAGCAAACAAATCTGCGTTAGTAGTTAAGAACTGATAGAATTTACCCGATTCCGGAAGTTTGCAGCCGATGTAAGCTTTCTTGCTGTGATCGTTGGTGTCTAATTGAACGGGAAATGGTCGATTCCGCATCTTCAACCATATCGGGGTTTTTGATGACGTCTTCGCCATCATCACATATCGACCTCGACCCTGTTGATTGTTATGCCTCTTTTTCTTGGTCCTTCGCTTGTTGAGTGGTCGTGCAGTCTAGCGCGATGCGGTAGCATTCTTGGGATGTGCATTGTTCCCCTCGTATGTTGAATGTCCCCCAGGGAGTCGGTAATTTGACGACCTGGTATAATCTGGAAGGATGGGCCCTCATGGTGTGTATCCATGGTCACCCTATTATGGCATTGTACGTTGTGCCTCGGTCCATGATGTGTAACGTGGTCTCCAAATTGACTCATCAGCCAAAACGGGGAGCGTGATTTCGCTTGATGTTCGCTCAACAACATTATAAAAACCAGTTAGTGTGATGCAACGCGGTACTATCTTATCTTTGAGTTTTATTTGTGCAAGTACTCGAGGATGGATAATGCACGCGCCACTCCCATTGTCTACCATAATGCGTCTCACATCGGTATCTAAAATTCATAAAGTAATAAAAGGGCATCATAGGGAGGGAAAACCAAACTGTTGGTATCTGACTTATCGAAGATGATACTTTCTTCCAGTTCATCGTACCGCTGGGGGGTGATCGATCCTTTAAGCTAGTGGGTAGTAGTGAACTTTACGCTGTTAGTGGAAGCATCTTCGCCACCGCCGAAGATCATGTGGATGGTGTGGGTTGGTGAGGGCGATTTCAGCGGCCCTTGATGTTTTTCGCGCCCTCTGGAAAAGTTGGTCCTTCCTCGGTCTCTCAGCAACTGTTTGAGGTGTCCCTGTCGTAACATGTTTACGACGTCCTGCCTTAGGGCGATGCAAACTTCAGTTTTGTGCCCTCGTTCTTGATGGAACTCGTACAGGGCATTCGATTTCTGTTACTCGAATCTGACCTCATCTTTTGTGGCCACTTCACCTTTGGCTTGAGCTTCTCCAAGGCGTAGACTATTTCTGTAGGGGACACACAAAAATTGTGAGCGGATAATAAAGGAGGCATACCTCTTTCGTTCTGATGAGTCCCTGTCCTTGATCTAGGTGTGCCTTCTTCGTGGCGGGATGAGGGGGTGCAACTGCCGCTCTAACGTATTGTTGATGACATTCCCTATTGGGTCGTGAAGCAACAAGGTCTCTTCTAGTATCATTTCTTCGATCTTTTCTGGATTCGGCATGTATCGAGGTTAGTCGATGAGTTGGTTCATTGAGGTCGCCTCGTCCGCTCGGACCTCGGCACAATATGCGTTGTGTATTTCATCCCAAGTAGTTGTGTTACAACCCATATCCACACGTATTAGTTCATGCCATATGTTATTTAACATAAATCCAAGAAGTAATTATCTTTGAGATGATAAGAAGTTAATCCTATTGGTCTTAAGTGATATAAGGGTGTACAAGAGTGATTAACAAGTATTAGGAGTTAAACGAATCAAGGATGTTGTAACTCGTATTTTCGGGTAAACCTAGAGGTTCGTAATACACTCAAGAGGTCTTTTTTTAAGGTATTTGAATCGTATAATATCCGCATCATAAGTCTTGAAGTCAAACGAGTTATGAAACAAAAGTCGACAAAAGTTGTCGCAACTTAGGTTCATAATTTTACTTAAACATTAGGTCAAATGTTTCTAAGCTTTTCTCCCAATTTACAAAGAATTACGGGGTGATCTACCTACCAAATTAAAGATTTATGAGTCTAGTTTCCAAATCATTAAACCATTTGTCAATACGATCTCGGAGTATAGACATAATTGTATTTCCGCAGACCTGCGCAAATTGGTAGGTGACGAGTAGGTGCATCACCTACTTGCCAAAATTAGAGGACAAAATTAAAAGTCCCAAAGTTGTCCAAGAGAGGACTTTTAAGAGGATTATAAAATCAGTTATTTCACCCTTATTTCAGACCTTCAAAACCAAATTGAACCCCTGCAACCCCTCCCCAAAAATCCCACACAAACCCTAATCGATTTTCCCTCTCTTTCAAGTTCTAATTGGGGGTGAAACCTAGAGTTTGAAGAACCAAGGAAAGGGCTGAGTTATCCAATAAGTAAGGTAATTTTACTGCTCTTTTTCATACATTTTTTCTCTTGTGAATTCATGGTAATTCGTTCTATACATGTAAGAACTCACGGGACGGTGATCGGAAGCCGTGAGTTCGAGTTATTCACTTGTAGCGGACTGTGTTGTGGAATGTTTTGTGTTGCTGTTGGGCTGCGTGTTTTACTACTGTTTTGTGGAGTTTTGGAGGAAGAAGGTTGTGGAGAAACACCATATAGATTTAGGGTTGTGGGCTGATAGTTCTTCGTAACATTTCCGGTTCGTTTGACACGACTACGGTGGTCGTCGTATGTATAAAGTGATTAGCTTGTGCATGGACTATTTTGGGAGGCTCAATATGATTATTATTGATGTTGTTTGGGCTGTTTGGTGATTGTTTTGAATTTTTTGAATTCATATATATAGGGGAGGTGCTGTTCGTTTCATCGTAAAATAGGTTGTGGTCGATACATAATCGTTATGATGCTTAAATGATAACGATAGTATCGTTTCTCTTATTGTAGACTAAGGAGTTGTGACAGTTGCATAGCTTGAGATTGGGGCAGTATATACAAGGTATGTGAGGCTATCCCTTTCCTTCTTTTGCACGAATCCGATAGTACATGATGTAATGAACGAGCTTCCAAAGAAATTCTACTCTTAGAAGCTAGCAGTATTTACATTTCCCCTCTTATGGAACGATTGACGTTGATGTTGCTTCTCCTTTTCTTATGTTATCAATGTTGTTGGTACTTCCTGATTCTTATAAGGTTCATGGTGAAGAGTTAGTCCTAATAACTTTTACAGAGGATACCAACCTTACGTCACTCCAAAAGGCTTAGAACGTATTTTCATGAGTCGAGCATGCATTATATATATGTATCTATTTTACTCTACCGAGCCGCGCTATAGTCGGCCGGGTACGACACCTATTATTCAACCATTGATAAGTTGAGTTTTACCAAGCTCCACGTGTCCGGGTATGATTCTACCGAGCCTTATGATGGCCGAGTACGTTTTTACCGAGCCTATTACTGTCGGGTATGATATGATGATGATGATGCCCATAGAGGCGTATGTTTTAATAGCTTATGTATATATACATATGTATCATGCATTTCATGTCAGTAGCCCTCAGAGGTACCCAGATGTTACAGGTTGTATATTCTCTATCCCTGCTTACATTACTATTCGTACTTATGGTTCCCTGCCTTACATACTCAGTACTTTATTCGTACTGACGTCCTTTTATTTGTGGACGCTGCATGTCGTGCTGCAGATCCTGATAGACAGGCAGGTGCAGCTCCCCCACCACAGTAGGCTGTCCAGTTCAGCGGTGATTGGCAAGATCCCTTCTCCGGACTTGTTGTGGTCTGGGTATGCATTTTTGTTATAGACATTATGGGTATGTCGGGACCCTGTTCCGGCTACGTTGCAGTACTTATGATTCTTTAGAGGCTCATAGAAAAGTGTCGACTCATGTATAGTTTGGTATGCCTTGTTGGCTGATTTTTGTTATATAGTCTTTCATGGTAGCGTGGTAGCTCGTACCTTATATATAGTTTCTTGATTGTCTGGTCATCACATGTTATGTATGTTCATGCCATCATATTTTATTGTTGGTTGTCCATGATCCATGTCTACCATTTATATTGATCTCGTCAGCCCTAAAAGAAAATAAAGAAGGTTAGATAAGATGTACGTTGGTGCTCGGCAAGTATGGTCGGGTGCTAGTCATGGCCCTCCAGTTTGGGTCGTGACAGGTTAGGGGATACTTCATCAGTTGACTCAATAGCTTTCTAGTCGCCCTCGAACCTGTCACTGCTCATCCTGTTCTAGAAGGTTGCGATTGACATCCCTTCTGACACGTTCGGTAGGGTCATCCTTACTCGGTTGAAACGGGCGAGGAAGTCCCTCAGTTCCCTCTCCTAGAGATTGCTTAGTAGCAAATATGTCGTTCACTCTTGCCTCGACTTTCTTGGCCCCAACATGGGCCGTTACAAACTTGTCGGCCATCTCTTCGAAAGTTTCAATGGAGCGTGCAGGTAGTTATGATTGCCATGTCAACACTCCTCCTGTGAGGGTTTCGCCGAATTTCTTCAAGGAAATGGAGGATACTTATTCTTTGGCGAGATCATTGCCTTTCACGGTGGTGACGTGGTGAGTCACATGATCTCCAGATCAGTCGTGCCACCATATATTTTTAGGTAGGGCGGCATTTTGAAGGTCTTCGGTATGGCATGCGGGGCTGCATCGTCACTGTATGGCTGCTCGACAAATCGACCAGCATCTCTCTTCGGCAACAGTTTGGGAGCGCCCGTTATGTTATCAACCCTTTCCTGGTGTTCTTTCATTTGATCTTAGAGTACCTTGTTCTCGTTCTCCATTTCTTCTATCCTTTTCAGAATGGTTGCAAGAGCGTTATCACCTACATTATCATTGACATTGTGAATAATACCTGTTGTTGGAGGTGGAGGGAGTTGGTCACACTGTTCATTCGCCCGTTGCACAGTGCAAATCCTTGTATTTTCCACAGTCGTGTCTCGGGCGGACTTGTTAAGGATGCCGGTTAGCGCGTCTGTTAGCCATGCCTCTAGAATTTTTTTTTACAGTTGGGGGCGTCTCTTCCCCCACAAATCTGGAAGCTACCTTACCAAGAGATTTTGTGATGCTGCAGTGAGGAGGGGTGACTCATCTCGCCTAGGGGATGCATTAGGCGTTGCGTCTTCGTCCCTTGTTTTACAGCTCTCATTGATGATGTTCATGAGGTTCGTTGGGAGGTCGATTATTATTCTCGTCATTTCTTCCCTGTTACCTGCCATATTGGATTTGTGCATACAAAGAAAGAAGATCTTGTTCTTGCTTCTTTTTTTTAAATTAGCGATCCATGTTAGTTATAGATCTAGAAGAAACTAAAAATTTAACTAGAAAATCACCACAGACGGCGCAAAATTATTTGACCAAAAAGTACAACTTTCGGCTAAAACAGTTTAGTTTATATAATAATGGGTTAAACTTAGTTAATAATAAGATCTCTAAGATGTGAATTCCGAAAACGTGACTAACATTAGACAGATCTGGAGGTAGGTTGACAATGACATGCATTAACTATTCCAAAAGGTATGAGCAATAACGGAAGAAGAACTAGCAATAAAAAATAATAAATGGCATTTAAATAAATAGGAGAAGTGGTTCACCCAATAAAGGATGAACTAGATGATTGTCCCTCCTGACAATGATGAGTGACAGACAAATCCTAGAATGTTCGGATTATTCTCGGATCTGATGGAAAAGTGTCAAATAATATCAATAAGAATCTTTGATGAAAAGGTAGTATTTGTATCTTTATAAGAGAGAGAGAATCTTTTACCAAAAGTATGTTCTTATCAAATGAATGTTACATGCCCCACATCACTGTCTCTTTTTCTTTATATATGAGACATACCCCTAACACACCCTAATAGTACAAGTGCAGAGAGTATCTACTAGAATATTCTCTTTAATATCCCATTTTGAAAACCAGCCGTTACAACTCTGCTAATGGTGTTCGATCTCGCCCGTTGTTGACATCTCAATCACAAACCTCGCTGCTTCTTGGTCGACCTCGACTAACTCATTCCTTAGTGCTATATTGCCCTAAATATTTTACAGCAGATTTTGACTTATACTTGTAGTTCCTCCGCTTATTGAGGCCGATCTCAGACGGCCTTGATGAGCGGATTATGTTTGTCATGGTCAAGAAGATGTGATGAGATGGCGACATGGCCTTTCGTGAGCCGCAACTTTTGGGGTTGTGTGGTTTATGGATCAAAGTGACGTCATGACATCTGCGTCATTATGGTGCATTTTTCTAACACTTTGCGTCGTTTCGCGTGTGTCTGTTGATTGGATCTGCCGCTTCGACATCTGTGCTAGGTAATAATGGCACAATTTCTTGGTTTCGATGTCCAAATTCTTATAAATAGGGATGTAAGGGCACACACTCGTGTTTTATAGATTTTCCCATAACGAATCCTTACACCTCTTTCTTCCTATTCCATTGTTCGGTCTTCGGCCCCGTCTCCGCTGCCTCAACATCGGTTTTTTCTTCGCCTGCAAATATTTCGACAACGGAGCTTCCGGGTTCACCTTTATTCCGTCTTGTGGACGAGGAGGAAGAACCGTCGCCAAGCGATGGGAATTTGGTACCTAGAGAAGGTCAGTGGATGTTAGTGACGGGGTTGCCCGGGTTGTAGATTCTGTGATGGATGCTTTTACCATCCATGAGATGGCGACCATAATACTTGAAGACGATGTCGAGCTGGCGTCTGAGGTCCCGATATCAGTTGAGGCCGTAGAGGGCGTATCCCTTCCTTCTGCGACGACGGAAGCCGGAGGGCTGTCTGCAAGGGTTTCTGATACTTCACAGCAAGAGGGGCCATCGACTTCGCGACCGGCTAACGGTGCTTATTCGCCGGCTAATGGGAGAGACAAAGGCGTGGCCCAGGATGGCTATAAGACGGGCTCAGACCTTGACGCTGCAGAGCTGAGGATGGTGGAAGAGGGATTTACTCAGTTAGAAGTGAGACAGGAGGGGTCTACGCGGACCATCGCGATCCCCATGGATCGTGACCTGTTAAAAAACACAGAGAATGTAGTCCCTGCCCTCGGTATCCTTTGTTCCAACGTGAAGGGTGAAACCCTTGCGGAGTTGGACAACGCTACCTTATCGAGGAGCATAGCCGGCCTTGCTCTCAGGGTAAATTTTTCAAGGCTTCTTTTTCTTGTCTGCTTTGTTCAGATTATTGGTCTTCGTTTTAGTGCTTTGTTCTCGTTAGCATAGGCGTTCACGTGTTTGACTCTCTTTCTTTTTGTGATTGCAGACCGTGATCTTGGAAATTGAAAGCGCCCGAAGGACGAGAGGCGTAAGGCTATCTACAGGAATCTTCAGCGCAAATACTTTGAGTACCGTGGCAAGTATCGGGAAATTCGCAGGCGTTTTGGCAAAGGCGGCAGTTTGCGGACCCTTCGAGATGAGCTGAAGCAAAAAGATGACGAGCTGGTGAAGGTCATCGAGAAATGCAGTGTCTTAAGGGGACATTGAGAAATAAAGACGAAGAGCCTGAGGTTAGTAGGGTAGTGGAGGTGCAGTGCGGCGACCTCCAGATGCAGGTGATCGAGTTGCACAGGAAATTGGATGAGTGTCGCCTGTAGATGGAGGTTTTACATGGCGAGATCACCGAGAAGTAGAACAATCTGGATAGGGCGGATTTAGCTCGGTCAAGGGCTTTGAGGAAGACGGAGGCCCTTGAGGTGGCGATTCGGACCCTCCTTTCTGAGTGGGAGAACGACTTGGAAACAGCAAGATTAAAAGAGGAGCGGCTTGATGAGAGGATAGGAGAGTTGGAGAAAGAGAATTCTGATCTCTACGACCGAGTTGCTGCCCTTGAGGCCGAGAAGGCCCATTTACTGGCGCTACCGTTCTCTTTTCATACTTCAGACTTTCCTAATGTTCCTCGAGAATTATACGAGGAGTGGATTCATGCCGAGGCCCAGTTGGATGTGTTTCGAGATTTGCATGCGGCGGGATCTGTTTTTGGGGCCGCCCTTGAAAATGCTCGTGTCAAGACTCGTGAAGCTCGAGTCGCTTGCGGGTATGATCCTGCTACGCTAGAGGCCCGCAAGGGCGAGGGGGACAAAGATGAAGACCGGCTTGAGCAAAACGCCTGGTATAATGCTGCATATCCTGAGGTCGAAGGCGGCGATGGCGGGGGTGTTGAAGGTCGAGAGCGTAACGTAGTTGAGGCTAGGTCGGCGAGGATGTTGCAGGCGATGAAGGTGGTGGCTAGTAGTTTTTCTTTTTTGTCTTTTTTGTATATATTTGTGCGTAGTTGGTGGCGCGTTCATTACTTCTCCTATCTATTGTCTTTTTTCTCCTTTTCTTTTTTATTTCTCAGCTTCTTGTCTTTTTTCTTCTTTTCTCCTTTTCTTTTGTCTCGTTTTCTTCTTTTCTTTTTCTTTTTTTATCTTTTTCTGTTTATTTATTTTGGTCCAAATCATATTATTACTATTATTATTATTATTATTATTATTATTATCATAATTTAATTTCACACTCAAGTTTGGCTCCTTTTTTTTTATACTTTTTTTTTGTCTTTTTTTATTTCTTGTTCCTTTTCTAATTTCATTTAAATTCTTTTTTTATATTCTTTTTCTCTTCATAATCTAATTTCATTTACTGTTTTTACTATTTTTTATTATTCTTTTTCTATACAATAATAAAAAAATAACCGATATGGTAAATATTTGTTCCCCTTTTTTTTAATATAACCTGTATAATATACCTTTTGTGTTTTTTCTTATTTTTTAATTCAATTATTAAACTGAAGTAATATTAGTTGTCACTTGATCTAATTCACTGAATAACATACTAGCTGTACTGAGCACCATAAATTACATAACCAGATTCTAAGAATTAACATGTGATTTCCATGCAAAACTTGATCTCAGTTCCTACAAATATCAGTACACACTCCACCATTAGCAATAACACAACCAGTTATGGAGCAAGACACAATCTACAGCCACCAAATCTTCATATATACTATTAGAATAGAAATGTTAATAAAATATTGAAAAATGCAATAAAAGTATAAGTAGCAAAAAGACTTCTAGTACCATATGATACAGATATGCTATACATGTATACCAACAGAGTATATGATTGCTCTAGAAAATTGCTACAACTATCTGCGACTATACTACTGTACCAAAACATTAAAGGATGCAATAAAAGTATGAGAAAATTACATGCTCGCATTGCAAGCTAAATATTCACAAAGCAACTTGTTTATTCCGTATACTAATAGAGTATATAGTTGTATGAGGTCGTTCCAACAATTGCCTATAACAATAATAAAAAAAAAAAAAAAAAAAAAAAAAAAAAAAAAAAAAAAAAAAAAAAAAAAAAACTATTACATAATACACATAATCTATGTTCATCGGCACAAAAAAATTTCAGCGCTGCAAATCATGTTCATATAAATAATCCAGAATAGAATTCACTTAAAAATGTAGCTAAAACAACCAAAAAAAATTTCAAACTACCATATGATACCAATACGGCATATAACTATACCAACATGGTATACAATTTTACTGGTTAATTTCCGGCAACTTTATAGTGTACCACATATTAATATAACAAAGTATGTCAAGATATTGTACTATATTACTATTATTAAAAGAAAATCAAACAGTGTACCAATTAAATACAGCTAATACAACCAAAAAAGACTCAACTAGCATATGATACCAATATTGTATATAGCTATACTAATAGGGTATATAGTTGTACGGGGTCGTTCCAACAACTGCATATAACTATAAAACTATTATATAATACAGAAAATCCATGTCCATAGATACAAGAAAACCCAACACATCAAAACATGATCATATAAATCATTTTCATAATAGAATTCACTTAAAAATGCAGCTAAAACAACCAAAAAATATTCCAACTACCATATGATACCAATATGACATATAATTACACCGATAGGGTATACAGTTCTACTAATTAATTCCAGAAAACTATATATGCCTATACTATTACATAATACACATGCATAAAGAGAAAAATAAAAAAAAGTGTACCGCGTATTAATATAATAATTATTTCAAGATATTGTACTATAATACTATTATATAAAACAAATGCATAAAGAAAAAATTAAAATGATTACATAATACACGTACATAAAGGAAAATTAAAAAAATTCAAGATATTGTACTATTCTACTATTACTAAAGTACCAATTAAATGTAGCTAATGCAACCAAAAAAGGTTCCAACTAACATATGATACCAGTATAGTATATAGTTATACCAACAGGGTATACAGTTGTAAGCAAAGAGTTTTAAAAAGATTTTTTAAATTCAATTATTAAACTGAAATAATATCAGTTGTCACATAATCTAATTAACTCAATTTTGTGCGTCATTGATTATACTAAAATTTAGATATGTTATTTTGCTTTCAGCTTAATCGCTTCCGCTGAATACGAGTTCTATTAAAAAGGCAGTGATGACAACTCTTTTTTTTAGGCAGAGATAGATGGACGGGTAATTAATTTTGATGAAATTGGTATGTATTGTAATTTTTGTTAAAATGAGTATAAACGGATAATTATTTTGATTTGAGTAGGTAGTTAGTATAAATTACCCCATCTTTTTTCATGTTAAACAGTTGGGCCAACACTGCATCTGTCATGGGCGGCTTTCCAGCCATGCCTCATGACCCCTTGGATGCGCCCCGTGGCGTCCTAGCAAGCCTCCCAACGCCTAGCGTCACGGTCGGCCCCGTGGTCTCGGCAGCTCCAAGTGACAAGCGCGCAAGCGCCTCTGTCGCCTCACTGATAACCAGCACTAATGCCTAGCCACAGGCAGATGCCCACAGCGCCGCACGCACAAACAACGTCGCGCGTGGACCCTGAGCCTAATGACAAAGTTGTTGCTGACGGACTTGTTTCTACTTTGTAGAAGACGAAGTCCTTTTCATTGTAAATATAGAATAGATTTACTTTATTTTCTTTTAGTATGCATTTACAGCTTTCTTAGGTCAACTCATGTAACTTTGGTTTATTTTTTTTAAGCATTATTAGGGGGATCAAGCATAAAAAACTCTCTCTAGCAAGCAAGCATTTTTTTGTACTGGTGTCTCTCCCCCTCGACGCCGCGTAACTTTTTTTAATAGCCTTTTATTTATACAAATAAGCTCTTTTTCTCAATTCACTCTACTGTTCTCAATTGCTCACGTTATTGGTTTTTCCGTACGGCACTGACAATCTAGTCTAGCGTTCGGAGGGAACCTCAATTGGCGGAGAGCAATCATATTGACACCGATTGCTTAGCCTTATGTTACCCATCCAAAAAAACTCAAGCAAGGCGCCGCGTAATATATCTTGTGTGCTTGTAATTGCGGAGATAAATGGCTCCACATCGACGGTGGAAAACACATCAGCTTCCACACTTCCCCTTACCAATACGCCGCTTTACGCCATCAGTGCTGTTGCTTCTTATCTCTCCCACCGGTCTCTCTCGTGAAGCACTTCCTTTTCCCGCCTATTAAAACTCCTCAATGCAACTCCAAATGCTCTCTCAATCGCACTTCCTTTCTCTAAATCCCCGCACCTCTCTACCTCTTTCCTCATCAATCTGCGTCGTTAATAGTCGGAGGATCGTCTCCGATTCGCTTCCTTTTCCACATTCCAATAATTCGTTCGCAATCTCAACCGGAGTCAAATTATCGTCGCCTACAATGACTTCGAATTGTATTTTCGCTAATCACGCAGATATTGCCGATTTAGGCATTGAGAACTCTGAGCTCGACAAATTTGCTGCTGTAGGTAACAAATTAGCTGATGCTGCTGGTGAAGTCATCCGCAAATACTTCCGGAAAAGCTTCGATATTCTCGATAAAGAAGATTCGAGTGAGTGTTTTGTTGATTTTAATTTACGCGGATAAATTGCTTGCGAATGTTAACTATCCGGAGAATTTTTTTCAAATGTTTGTGGAAATTTATGGTTAAAGGTCCGGTGACGATTGCTGATCAAGCGGCGGAGGAATCTATGGTGAAGATAATTCAAGAGAATTTCCCTTCTCATGCAACGTGAGTTAGTTTTTGCTCTCACTAGTTTACTTATTGCTCGCTTTAATATTGCTATCCTTGTATACACTAACTAACAATGTAAAAATTCTTACAAGTGATTTTTATCATGTCATTTACTATTTTTATCTGATTAATAATTTATGTCTATCAAAAATAACAACAACAACAACATGCCCAACAACATGCCCAGTATAATCCCATAAGTGGGGTCTGGGGTAGTGTGTACGCAGACCTGACCTTACCCCTGCTCGGAGAGAGGACCCTCGGCTCAAGATAAGGTGGGTCTATCAAAAATATTACATGTAATTATTAATAGTGACCTAATCGTGTAGATATTTTCTATGACGTCCGTGCATAGAACTTAGTCTCTCCATTTTTCACTTCTAATTGATCGATGAGTGGGCTTCCCCTTTCTATTCACAAAATGTGATTTTTTTGACAGCATTCGAGAGGAGTATTCCCTATTCCGATATGTGTGCATGTTAAAATTTTAAAGTGAATGGCCTACGGATGGACCGACCATTTTCAGCTTGCATTACTGTTGCTTTTAGCTCAGAATGGCTTATCTTAGTATGACGGTTAGCATATGATATTTGTCAACATAACCTCACACTCGCCATAGGGAAAGAAAGGCACTATCTTGTTGTGGTTATGTACTTGCTGGAAAACTTATTTTGTGACATGCCATATCTCATTCTATCGAGAGCTGAAAGATAAATCGTCTAGAAAAAAGCGCAGGCAGTACAGTTAAAATGGATCTTATTTTCTGGAAAGCTCCCGTGCTTTGAACTTTGATAAGACAGTAATAGAATACAAGTGAATTTTCCACAAATTTTAACTGGGAGCCCAGTCTATCTGCTTGTGTAGGATTGTCCTCGTGGTAGCTGAATACCATTCACACTTTTAATTCGATGGGCACAAGTCAATGCAATTCTTATATTTTTTGTTCTTGATATTCTGTATTGTGTCATCGTCAGTGTGTTGGAATAACAATGGAAGGCTGTCTTTCAATGCCGTTGACTCCTTAAATCATTGATCAAGAGTTAAAATGATGCTTTTCCTGATATCTATGTTGGAGATCTTTTGTCTCTGTTTCATGTATTACACAATCTGTGTATGCTTGCTGAAAATCTGTGTTTAAACTGCTTGGTGATAGTTATGGAGAGGAGAAGGGATGGAGGTGTGAGGAGGAAATTGCAGAGTATGTTTGGGTTTTAGATCCAATAGATGGGACGAAGAGTTTCATTACAGGTACCTGCTTGTTTTTTCCATATCAACTCTGTTTAACTTGTAGTTCAAATATTCATGAATCGGTATACTTTTTGCTTACCAGGGAAACCCCTGTTTGGCACTCTTATTGCTCTATTGTACAAAGGTAAACCGGTATGAATCGCTAGCCAGTTGATTTTATTTTTATCATTAATAAGCCTTGTTTGCTATTAGATCAATGAAAGCTTGCTTATTAGTCCTGTCAACTATCAATTTTTCTCCAAAACTTCATTCGTGTCGAGACAGTGTTTGCTAGTTGGAAATCCAAGGGTTATTTTACACTAATACAGCGTCTGTTGGCATACTTTTGATTTTCTAACTGTAGCTAAGAAAATTTGCTCTTGGCAGAAGACATCGGGTATAACTTATAAAAAAGGAAATGGAGATAGATATTCATGAACTTACAAACCAAAAATAACAGCAAAAAGGGAAATTTGAGGTTCTCATGTAGACTCTGCCTAAATGTCTACAAGAGATTTTCTGTACCAAATACAATTGAATATCCATATTGAGAACATGCTTAATCGCCTCTTTATTTCATTTCTCTCACAACATGAAGTCCTAGATCACTTGGTTCATGCATGGTTCCTGCATGCATTACTCATTTGGTTCCATACCTGTATATGCTTTCCCTCTTCTTGAAGGGCGAAAGGTCTGATGCCTGAGTTGGAATATTGATGTCTGTTTAAGAAATTAGCAATATAACGTAGGTGCTTTTGCCTTTTTGATTTCTTGATAGCTGTGAACATAATATTATATCTATGCTTTCTTTCCTTAGTGCCATATGGGATCACTTGTGTTAGTAATATTGTGTTGACTCTGGAACCACCTCATTTAACTTTCTCATGGTGTAATGAGAGTTCCAGCCTAGGATACTATCTTTAATCTCCTTATATTATGCTCCCGTAGACTGTTAGACACATATGCAGATAAACTGTGTTTTCAAAGTTTGTCTATGTGATCTCTTCATTCATGCTTCTCCAGATTCTTGGCATTATTGACCAGCCTGTACTGAAAGAGAGGTGGACTGGTTTAAGTGGGCGGCGCACTAGCTTGAATGGGCAAGAAATCTCCACTCGCAGTTGTTCAAGTCTTTCAAAGGCCTACCTGTACGTTGCTCCTTGGAACCTTTTCAGTTTTCTCTATAAAAGATAGAACATTGTTATTCACCTTCAAGTACTTGTATTCTGTGTATCTGTCCAATTTCTCAGGGTTATCAAAAGTGTGCTACATCTACTTCTCATTTTCATTCTTTCTTCAAGTTCAGGTACACTACTAGCCCACATTTGTTCGAAGGCGACGCTGAGCTTGCCTTTGCTCGTGTTAGAAGCAAGGTATGTAATTCTATGGCCAAAAAATCATTGGATAGAGTTCTAGCTAATGTGCAATCAATATAGCAAAAACTAGGGAATGAGTGCAATGAGAAGATCTTAGTAGGGAGGAAACTGAAGAGGAAGAGAGAATGAATAAGTTTCACTCTCTTTCCTCCACTATGAATTCTTATCTCTTCCCTCTACATTTGTTACAGGTGAAAGTTCCACTGTACGGATGTGATTGCTATGCTTATGCCCTATTGGCTTCTGGATTTGTGGATCTTGTAATAGAGTCTGGTCTTAAGGTCTGCTACTCACTCCTTGCTGTATTACCTAGACTAATAAAGATACGATTTTTACTTCACCAAATGTGCATATTGAGCTTTTCCCCTCCTTATAGAGGACAGCTAACGTCTCTTTGGTTATGTCCAATATTACAAACTGATTGAAACTTCGGTATATACCCTACCTGATAATATTGGTGCAGGGGTGAAAATTTTGCTGTTTTACTTCCCTCAGCCAGTGACATTAAATTGCTTTTTTGGTTTTCACAATCTCTATGCTGATTTAAAAACAAAAAATTTCAGCCATACGACATCCTCGCACTTATACCAGTAATAGAAGGTGCCGGAGGAATTATAACCGACTGGAAAGGACAACAACTTACTTGGGAAGCTTCTGCTGGTTCACCAGCCACAAGTAATTCCTATCACTGTTCTCATTAAAAAATATCATTTCATATACACAACCTAACCTTGTATGTCTGAAAATATGTCCCAAGTTGATATGTGAATTAAACTCGGTGTTCAATTGGCAGGTTTCAATGTAGTGGCAGCAGGTGATAAACAAGTTCACCAGCAAGCTGTGGATGCATTGCAGTGGCAGTAGACGCAGCAATATTTCAACTTATGTAGTTGAAGTTGTTCATGGAGGAGATTAAGAAACAAAGGGATCTCATTGCATAGACTTAACTCCCTTGGGCGTACATGAATGCTATTAAATATTTTCGACCTAGACTCTAGGTTAATTTAAATTGTTAAACTGAATTATGGTAATCCACTGTTGTAACTGTTAATTGGTTCATCTGACTAATTGACTACCTGGCTTTTCCTGTTCTCAGTCACGAAATTTGATGTCAAAAAATCTTATACAATTTCGAGTTCGATTTGAATTGAAGAAATTATAAGAGAACATAAAACTATACTCAGCTGCGGAGAACAGAGTTCGACTGGATCCCTTTGCTGTATTGAGTACCACAGCCTATATACAACCTGAGGATCAAGTAAAACGTCTGTTTTTCTTTAAGGATCTAAGGCCAATCATAATTCAGTACATAGAAACGCAAATAAACATCCACCATGTATCTTCTATTTTGCCATCCTTCAACAGATGTGACAGAAATAAAACTCAGTAGAGGCAGCTGCTTTTAGGGAAAGGGGTGGCTGCTTTACATAATCTAAAATACAGAATAAACAAATCTCAAATGGCACAAGCACAGTAAAGCGAAGATCTCCAGTTGTGTCGTGTCATTCGGTCCGAGGACCTTGCACCGGCGCTTATTCCTTACCAAAATCAGCACTGTAGTGAGCACTTGATTCAAGTTTCTTTGCTTCATTCAGTTTCCTTACCGCCTACAGGAAAATGAAGATAGGAAGAAAGAATTTAGGAACACAAAAAAGAAAAACTAATAAAGTAGAAGCAACAACGCATCTCTTCTGGAACAAAGTTCCAACAATGAAAAATAGGGAGAAAGAATGTAAGAGCACAGATACTACTAACGAAGTAGAAACATGAAGGCATCTCTTCCTAAACAAACCTATGTCCCTTAGTGAAAGAATTCTAAGCATGCTTTCATTAGTAATAAGAATTTAAGCATCCTATCTAGAGTAGTTGTAAAAATCTAAAACCAAAGGTGCTTCACATGATAAGACGCGTGTAGATTAACTATGAGTCAGTACATTACTCTTTTAACAAGCACCAACAATTTTGGTAGCGTGAAGAACTCTATAGGGTGAACTCAAAGAAAAGCCAGGCAGTGAAATTAAAAATTACCACTTTGCTAACAGAAATCGTGGAAAAGAAGACCCATACCTTCATGAAATCCTCATGGATGACATAATCACGCTCTGCACGAATTGCAGACATACCGGCTTCAGTGCAAACATTCCGTAGATCAGCCCCATTAAAACCCTGAGGATAAAAAATGCTGTCAGAACTTGACGCGACAAAAGTGATATAATGGTTTTTCATGTTAGCATCATTAACCTACCTCAGCAAGCTTGACAACAGCCTCATAATCAATTTCACCATGTTTGGCTATCCCAGCAGCATGAATCTTGAGGACTTCCATTCTTGATTGTTCATTAGGCAATGGTATCTCTATCTTTCTATCTAACCGACCAGGGCGAAGAAGAGCTGGGTCCAAAACATCTGGTCTATTTGTTGCCATAATCATTTTTACCTGAAAAAAATAATTAAGATTAAAACAACACAGGCAAACAGACAATATCCCAACCCCGTCTTATGCATTCTGCTCTTTTCTAGAAGTATGTTCAAATAAATTTTGAATTCCGCGCTTAAAACTAAAAAGTGAAAAGATATGTACTAATCAAAGTAGAATCTGAACTTGGATGTCACTTTTACTCCCCTTCAGGAGGAAAACCTACAGATAGGTTATTTAAAGGGTGCATCATTTTATGCACAGATTCTAACATTAGGATATGATAAAGCAACTTATCTTTCCTTCCTTAATCAGCATATTTAATCAAACTTGAAGAATTCAAAGAGACTGCGTATGAAGGATGCACATCATAGATTGTGCACTATGGAATAAATCCCAAAACATTAGAAACATACATTTAAGATAAATCTATACCTTGCCGAGCTGGTCGAATCCATCCAACTGATTAAGCAACTCCATGAGCGTTCTTTGGATTTCACGGTCTGCACTTGTTCCCTCGCTAAATCGACGTCCACCAATTGCATCAATCTCATCCATGAAAATGATGCAAGGCTACAAAAAAATACAACGATACTCAGAAATTTTATGGCAACTCCAGGAATCAACAGTCACATGCAATTGAAGTCCTTACTTGGTGATCACGAGCATAATTAAACATTTCCCGGATTAATCTTGCACTCTCACCTATGTACTTATCAATAATGGCACTTGATACAACCTGCAGCAATCACCAATTATAAAAGCCCATACTGTGAGATGCTATTAGACAGGAGGATATATCTAAAACTCTAGTACTCTAACCTTTAAGAAGTTGGCGTCTATATTGCTAGCGATTGCCCTGGCTAACAATGTCTTTCCCGTTCCAGGCGGCCCATAGAGAAGAACACCCTGAGACAGAAACGTTGGTTGCTTGAGAAGCAATATTAAAAGCAAAAGCGATCTTTGCCAAGCTGACAAACTTAAAAGAATCTGTAAAACACAAGATTAAGTTGAAAGATTCACCTTTGGAGGCTTAATCCCAACCCGAAGGAAAAGCTCGGGGTTCATTAGAGGTAACTCTATGGATTCTCTCAGCTCCCTGATCTGATCTGACAGTCCACCCACAGCGGAGTAACTTATGTTACCAGGATCTTCATGAAGCATGTTGTGTACTACAGGATCAACCTGCCATAAATTTCTCATCATAAGGAAATTGGGAACGGGAAAATGTTATATTTTAAACATAAACCAAAACATTTGGTGCTTGCAAGCAAACAATAACTACTGACCTCACGGGGGAGTGCTCGCATAATTGTAAGTGTCGTCATATCGAGAACCACTCTTGTGCCTGAAGTCAGTTTTTCCTTGTCCACTTTACTGCGACAGCCGACCACATACCTTGGGCCGCTGCTAGCTTTAACTATCACTGATAGGGTCATGGAAAAACCGGTTAGTCCCATGAATTTCTCCCACTTCCTTAACAACTTCTTTCATGTCAAAAGAAAAGGAAAGAAACCACAACTTTGTGGTCAATAGCGCATTCCGAAGAGTAAAAAACTAAATGAATATTAGTCAAGATAATGGGTACTTACAACGCTCATTATCTAGAGGTCTGAGCACTTCTCCTATGATCTGTCCAACACTCTGAAGAGACTTTAAATCATCTTCTGTTTTAGCATATTCTTTTTTGGTAGCCCGCAAGTTTTCTCTCACTGGGAAGAGCAACTTTATAATCAGGAGAAGCAATAGAATAAGAGAAGATAAAAACAATATGAATACTATGAGGTTTTGTAGACCACGAATTTGTGTTGCTTATCAGCTCATAGAAAAACAAGTTAACAGATGGAACAAATATCAAGGCATAATCATTAAAGTACAGATAAAATGTATCACTAGCCTCATGATCACTTATAAAAATAATATGCTCTAACTTATGCTCTAATATTTTCCCTCTCAATCTCTGACGTATCACAGGCAAGGTTGCAAACTCCAAGAAACTAAGGACACAGTAACAGAGAATATGGTGAGAGACCACATACATAAGCTCCAATTTCCAAATGAGAAGCATTGGTTTACAGAGTTCGATTTGAGATCTAAAATGAATATGTCAACCAAGAAACGAGATAGCTACACCATCCTTTATGAATAAAGGGATAGATTATTCATGAGATTATAATATTTCAAAGCATGCTTAAATAAACCATCAGGCTATAGTTTGTTGGCTGATGAAGGTATGACAACCCCGACCCAGCAGCACTTGTACTCGTGGTGTTGAGACTTGAGAGGCATTTAGTGAAGAACAGATCTAAAAAATGGAAAGACCAGAAGGATTGGCACAATCTAGTCAATGGTTTTGCTCATAAAAAATTGTTGATTATCAGAACAGGAATCCATTGTCCAACAAGCAAGAATTGTTGATAACGAAGAAAAGATATGTAGCAACTATCATTTGCAAGAATAAATCTTTATGAAACCTTCTACATTAGGTTACATTAAATTATATAGGCCACCATATCATTGGGAGCCCTGAAAATTCACACATGTTTTAAGTTCCCAAAATCATATAGTATATATACATACATGAGTGTGCGTGTGTGCGCACGCGCGCACATATGCAAAAAAGGACTTAAGCCAGGATACTATGATACATCATATGAGGTAAGGAATAATGAGTAATGATTTAGAATTTTAGAAGTCAGAATCTGTATAAAGGAAGTGACTTTTACACATAGTTTAACAGATTTGTTCACTTGGATTGGCTTGTCTTATTTGCTGTTCAACATTTTAATCATTAAAAGTTCTTCCTAAAATTAAAATGCAAACTCACCCGCTCCTATGCTTATCATCTGTCTACTCACCTGAAGCAAGTGAAAAGCACAATTATTGGCTGATATACACATTTGAATTGTTGGAAGTGCAACATAGAACCTTATAGATTCTTATACCATTGAATGAAACTCGACGCGTTCTCTATTATTATTATTCTTTTCATGTAATGCTTAATTTCAACATGAAGCAATCACATTTTAATCCACATTGTCATACCCATGGCAATACAATAAATCTCACACAAGTATCAGGTAGGTTCAAACGTATAATAATTTAAACTCTAACACATCAATAATTGCTGCTTCGACTTTCTGCATAGAACATACATTATCTAATCTCACAGCAGAACAAAAGTTCTAAGCATCGAACTGAAGAATTATCACCTAATCTACCTCATTTAGGAGTAAATAATTGTATAAATTGATGATATTGAACATACAAAAACACTAGAGCAAACCGAAATCAATATCAATTATTAGAGAACTAGGGTTTAAGATTGAGAATGTGACCTGTCCGAACACGAGCATCAAGCTCCTTGTGCTGAAGGAGCTTCTTCCGATAGTCGGCGAGTGCCGTACGGCGTCGGACGGCTTCTTCTTCGGTAGACATATCGGAATTTGCTCAAAGATCTGTAGAAACTGCTTTCTGATATCGGTGGTGAACAACTCCCAACTTGAGGACCAAGAAATCTATAGATCCCTTGTTCAGAAAGTACAATACTTTGAGCACACCGTTGTCTGAAAATATATAATCTGCAATTAATTATTATTCCGACGTATAGTAGGGGAAGACGTACAGGACCAACTTGTTGGGCTCAGGGAAGTCATCTTTATTCAAGCCCAATTAGGTGTGAGCCCAATAACTAAAGTTAAAAGAAGGGCAAATTTACATTTGGCTGGTCGACCAAAAATAACATAAGATAATAAATAAATATATACATATATATATATATATATACACAATACTTTAATATACAAAAATATTTTTTTATGGCTATTATTTTTAGAGCGGATATACTATGCAGTTTTCCCTTAAAAGAACCCACCAAGTATTCTCAATAAAATACATTAACTGCTTCAGTTTAATTCACTGTCCACTTTTTCTATCTAATATACGTACAATATGCATTGATATACATGGTTATACATATATTATATATGAATTATACACATGTTATACATTTGCGGCTATTTTTAGTTTAAGTAGTTGTATGTACAGCTATTTAGGTTAATTATTTTTTAAAACAAAGTTAGACATCAAACACAATTATTTCTATAGCAATAAATTATGTTTCATAATTAATAAAATAGTTTGTTGTGACGTTCCTAGAGACCGTTAAGATTGGAGTTCATAACACCAAAGTTGAACTTTGATCACTCCATTTTATCCCTTAAAACAAAGAAAAAGAGGCAAGTGCACATATAATCATTTTCAGGGATACTATTTAGAGATTAGTCAATACTTATTTTGTCCTGAAATTTTAAACTAAAAATTTTAACTTTAGAAAATTTTTGTCCCTAAAATTTGAACTAAAAAACTGAATTTCAGAATACACTGGCTAATTCTTAAATAGCAGTTCTTTAAAGTGGCTATCTGGTATCGTTACTACAAGAAAAAGAGGGAGTTAAACACTTAAAAGCATTTTTTGAAAATATTACTCAGATCAAAAATTACTAACAAGAATATTTCTCAAATAATTTTACTACACTCACAATATTTAAAGCAGCTTGGCCAAAGACCCTAAGTTTAAACTACTAATCATTTTTTATGTCATTGATTGCAAATTGCAATTAACAAATGACGACCTCTTTCATATTTTGTTTTTCGTTAACATAGATGACTACCTTGTAAATAAGTTCTGTTAATTGCATAAAATATATTAACTGTTGTTCCATTGATATGCAAACTTGTCCCTTTTTTTTTCTTATCTTTATTTCGTAATAACAAAAGAACAGAGAGAACATAAGCCAATGATATTGAAAATGGTCATAAGAATTGTCATGGGCGGCTTTCCGGCCATGCCCCATGACCCCTTGGACGTATTCCGTGGCGTCCTGGCAAGCCTTCCAACGCCCAATGCCACGGTCGGCCCCGTGGTTTCGGCAGCTCCAAGTGACAAGCGCGCAAGCGCCTCTGTCGCCCCACTGATAGCCAGCGCCAGTGCCCAGCCACAGGCAGATGCCCACAACGCCTCGCGCGGACTCTGAGCCTAATGACAAAGTTGCTGCAGACGGACTTGTTTCTACCTTATAGAAGACTAAGTCCTTTTCATTGTAAATATAGAATAGATTTACTTTATTTTCTTTTAGTATGCACTTACAGCTTTCTTAGGTCAACTCATGTAACTTCGGTTTATTTTTTCTTAAGCATTATCAGGGGATCAAGCATTCAAAACTTTCTAGCAAGCAAGCATTTCTCTGTACTGGTGTCTCTCACCCTCGACACCATATAGCTTTCTGTATTAGCTTTAATTTATACTAGCAAGCTCTTTTTTCCCAATTCTCTCTATTACTCTCAGTAGTTCACGATATTGGTTTTCCCGTACGGCACTGACACTCTAGTCTAGCGTACGGAGGATACCTCACTTGGCGGACAGCAATTATACTGATATCCATTGCTTAGCCTTATGTTGCCCTTCCAAATAACCTCACGAAGGCGCCTTCTAATAGAATTTGTGAACAGAGAGTGGTAACTTCTTTATACACTAACGAAGAGCAGGGAGAAAATACCGGTAGATTAACCATATCAACCACTAGAACATTGTAAAGCTAAAGAAATTAAGGGCGCCAACGCTAACAGAATTTCGAAAACCAAACCAAAAATCTCCCACACCCTACAACAATGGCGATAATATTGGCAAAAGAAGACTGAATTCAAATCTGTCATTCTTCATTTCCACCATTTCCTCTCTTTCCCTTTTTCTCTTTCATATCCCTCCATTCATAGAATTAAACAAATTTTCTCAAATTTCATCCCCAAATCCTCACAAGAGGGGCTGGAGATGAAAAAAATGCCTAGAGGATTACCACTACCACCACATCCTATGTCATTCAATGTCTCATTCTTATTGTCATCAATTATGGCCAATATCCTCGTGGCGTTTATTTGCCTCATTATTCTTAGCCCCTCGAGTATAATGCCCGTTTCAGCACAATCAGATACTGCATCTGCAAAAACTTTTCCAGCATTTACCCCATCAGACAATTACCTTGTTGATTGTGGATCGACTTCCCCAACTACTCTTTCAGGAAATCGCGCGTTTCAACCAGATCAAAATACAGCTAAATATTTAGCCTATAGCGGACGTGACATTCAGGCTTCTGCACCAGACAACAATAATAATGTGCCTTCACCTATATACCTCAACGCGAAGATTTTCAATAGTGAAGCTACTTACACATTTCACGTGACAAATCCAGGATTGCACTGGATCCGTCTTCACTTTTTCCCTTTACAAAATAACGAATTTAATCTCCAAACTGCTAAATTCTCTGTTTCAACAGATAAATTAGTCCTTCTCCGCGACTTCCAGATGGAAAAAAACGAAGCAATTATGAAAGAGTTTCTTGTAAATGTCACAACAGAACGTTACGCTATTAAATTTCAGCCTTCTGAAGGGTCCATCGCATTTATCAATGCAATTGAGTTTGTTACTGCTCCCAGCCAAGTACTTGACTACTCTGTCCCTCTTCTTTTCCCCGTTTCGCAAAAATTTGATCTCTCCAATAGTAACTTCGAAACAACCTATAGGCTTAATATGGGAGGTTCATTTCTTGATGCTACAAATGATACTTTAGGGAGAAAATGGTTAACTGATTCACCATTCCGAAATAATGCCACAGGACAGGTTGTTTCTGTTCAACCATCTGCTATTCAATATCCTACACCAGGAGGTTCGCCTTTGATTGCTCCTCCTACAGTTTACAGTACTGCAGTAAAAATGGCAGATTCAGAAACTATTATTCCCAATTTCAACATATCATGGACGATGGATATTGATACCGCGTATTCATACCTCATTCGCCTTCATTTCTGCGATATCATTAGCAAAGCGCTCAATGAGCTGTATTTCAATGTGTACATTAATGATAAGATGGCAATTTCCGGGCTAGACTTGTCATCTCTGACTAATAATCATCTGTCTACAGCTTTTTACAAAGATTTTGTGGTAGATTCCTCTTCATCATCCAATCCGCTCAGCGTAAAGGTTTCTCCAGTGAATGATGTCCAAGGATTCAGGAACGCAATCTTGAATGGTCTTGAGGTTTTTAGGATGAATAATTCTTTGGGTAGTTTTGATGGAGAATATGGTGTTGATGGTAAGAAGAGTAGTGGGCCAATCAAAACAGTGGCTTATGTTGGTTTTGCAATGATGTTTGGAGCCTTTGTAGGATTAGGTGCTATGGTTTTCAAGTGGCAAAAAAGGCCTCAAGATTGGCAAAAGAGGAATAGTTTCTCCTCTTGGTTGCTTCCACTACACGCCGGAGATACAAGTTTTATGGCAAGCAAGGCTTCATTGTCGCGCAAGAGCCAATTTTTCTCTTCAACAATGGGGTTAGGCCGGTATTTCTCTTTTGCTGAATTGTCAGACGCTACCAACAATTGGGATTTGAATGCCATAATTGGCGTTGGTGGCTTTGGAAATGTGTATTATGGAGAAATTGATGATGGTACCAAAGTTGCTGTTAAGAGAGGCAATCCACAATCTGAACAAGGCATCAATGAGTTTCAGACCGAGATTCAGATGTTGTCCAAGCTCAGACATCGCCATCTGGTCTCGTTGATTGGTTATTGTGATGAAAACTCAGAGATGATATTGGTTTATGAGTTCATGCAAAATGGTCCATTCAGAGATCATTTATATGGAAAGAACTTACCACCTTTGTCCTGGAAGCAAAGGCTAGAAATTTGCATTGGCTCCGCTCGTGGGCTTCATTACCTCCACACGGGTGCATCTACAGCGATAATTCACAGAGATGTCAAAACCACCAACATTCTTCTCGATGAGAACTTAGTTGCAAAGATGGCTGATTTTGGGCTATCGAAGGATTGCCTTTCCACGGAGAGTCACGTTAGCACAGCTGTGAAGGGAAGTTTTGGGTACCTTGATCCTGAGTACTTCCGCAAGCAGCAGCTAACGGACAAGTCAGATGTGTACTCGTTCGGGGTGGTACTTCTAGAAGCCTTATGCGCTCGTCCTGCAATTAATCCAGCACTTCCAAGAGAGCAAGTGAACTTGGCAGAATGGGCACTGCAATGGAAGAGAAAAGGACTGTTGGACAAGATAGTTGATCCTAATCTTGTGGGACAAATTAATCCAGAGTCAATGAAGAAATTTACTGAAGCAGCAGAAAAGTGTTTGGCAGAATGTGGTACTGATAGGCCAAGTATGGGTGATGTGCTGTGGAACTTGGAATATGCTTTGCAGCTGCAAGAAGCCTCATTACAAGGAAAAACTGAGGAAGAAAATAAAGCATCTGCTGCTCCGGCCTCTCCTGCTATAGTTGCCGCTACTCCTGCCCTGGCCTCTGCACCTTCCACTCCTGATAACCGACCAATTTCTTCACCCGAGCAGAGAAGAAATCCTGCTGAACTTCAAACAATTGACGATCATTCAGGAACTGCAATGTTTGCTCAATTTGCTGAACTTAACGGCCGATGAATGCCACAATCACTTTGACAGATTATAATAGAAAAATCTCAATTGGTGCATCTCAGCTGAAATATATATATGCATATATAGTTGGAGCCAGCTCTTTTACTGCGACTTCTCTGAATAAGTCACAATTGCTGGCGGACATGTTTTTGATTGTTTTGCATTCTGAACATGAAATGCTGGATGTGTAGTTGGAAAAAAATTTGGGAACTGAATAATAATGTACTATTGTATATTATTTACTGCAGAATTTCTCTGGGACCCTTTGTGTTGTGTTTTTTGCAGTCTAGATGGGTTTTATGCTCATTAAATATAACTATATACGCTGACTGGTTCTTGAGTAATTTGAGTCACATTTTGCTAGTTAATCATTTCAAATACAATTTTTTTCGTCGCTTGAAAAATTCTCATACCATTTTCAGTTTGCTATTCAAGGTCAAACCAGACTGACAAATTGCATACAATATGAACAAAATTTGATATTAATCCATGTCAAGCCTCTGATGATTTGTTACTATCCTTCCTTTTTATGACGACTTAAAAATAATATGTACAAGCCGATGGATACATGAACCAAAAAGAAAAAAGGAATTGCAGTCGTGATAATAACTAAACACAGGAGACACAATAGTAAGTGACCCCATTTGAAAGTGCCTTGTAAAATAGTGAGAATTAACATTCTTAGACGGTCATATCTGCTAAGTCAGAATCGAGACAGCTCCAAATGACAAAATTAGAACTAGAGTTACTGGGCGCATTATGCCAGTATCAAAACTTCATGAAGTTGCACCTAAAGATCAACAACTCATAAGTTAGGAAGTGGCAAAAAGAATCACTGTTTCCTATATCGTACAAAGTTAGATGCACAGCTAAAATTAAGATCACGGAAATAACTATTGCACCCTCTTTTTCTTGCTGATGTCTGAATTTCCATCAATCGTGATAGTATCTGTACGAGTGTCATCCTCTTCCACATGGCTTTTAGTCTGCATTTCACCAGTGACACGGGATACCTCTGAATCGGCAGCGTCTGAAATGCCAGACAACTTTCTTTTATTCCCAGCAGAAAGAATTTCAGGGTCTTTGAGAATAATTTCCAACTCATCCTCATCCTCCGGCTCCAGCTGAACTGCCTGAGATGCATCGGATGAGCTGGGGCCATTGTCAGATATTTTGGTTTTCTTTTCTGCTGCAAGAGCTGGTGTCCATCCCGAAAGAACCATTTCATCAGGTTCTTTCTCCTCATCAAACTCTTCTCTGCAAATATAAAATCATATAACAGTTCAAATTAGCTGCGGAGCAAGACGAGAAGAAAAGGTAAATAATCTTCAGGATTGAGGTCAATCGACAAAATAAACAGCATAAGCAAGTACTTATATACAGAATGCCCTCAGATTAGCAATGTACTCCCAAATACACTAAGACAAGTCCTCCAAAAGGAAAGGGATCAAACCACCAGGCACACAAAAAATTTAATGCTTCAAGTCTCATGCTATGGATTGGGTGAGCTTCAAAAGCAAAAGGAAGGGAAAAAACATCAAAGAAGAAAATATAACAATTACATCAAAGCAACAGACAACCACGCGACTTGGAACAATAGCACAAGTTGGTGAAGAAACATCTAGTCTACGTGTACATATAATGTCTTGAACCAAGCCCAGCAGATACCACCACATTATGCAGCATGAGATATCTAATTGAAGAAGTCATCCGATAGATTCCGGTTGTCTGTCATTTCCTTAAGTCAGGAAAAGTTATATTCTTCATGGTAATAACGGGTAATCTCTAGACAGGGAAAACCAAGAACACAAACAACTCTTTAAATCAGCTACAAACATATCAATCAAAACTTAATCAAGCCAAGATGGAGATTCCAGCTTCCTTTCTAATATGAGAAGCTCATAGTGGAGGAGTCGATCATAATCTAGTGGTTAGTGGCACGTGCACGTATTTCATTTTAAGAAAATGAATTTTAAGCGTCCAAGGTCCATTACAGAATGGTCAACCTGACCCTGGGGATCCTGGAGAGGTCATTTGAGAGTATCTCAATAGAACATCTAACTTCTTTCCCATTTTAATTCTTAGTTTAATTGGACAATTAAACATACTGCCTTAATTTTATTCAATCAGATAAGAGGATTTGCTAACAAAATATTGGTGATGCCCATTTACAAGGAAGTTTACTAAAAGAGACTTACAGTATCAACGTCCTATTTGAAAATTTGGGCCAATCATATTCTTCGAAGAACCTTTTGTTAATACAATTGGGCCCCATAACATAAAAGTGCAAAGACAGTTTTAGGTACAAACTGAAACAACTCAAAAAGGAAGTGAGGTGCTTAATTTGTGAGAAGGGAGTGGTTACCTTCACTCCGAGCTATAGCGAGAGAACAAAAGTGACAGTTAAACACCTTACAGCTATAAGATTAGAAAATTTTCAGGAGAACACTCTGAGACTTTGAAATTTCTCTTGCTACGCACTTGGACCAAAAAGTAATCAGCCCCCCACAAGCCAAGAGCAGCTCTTTAACAATTAAACAAAAGATCAAATAAAGACTGCATCAATTTCGCCCATTAACTGTATTATATTCCAAAGGCTAGTCCAGGCCAGGTTTAATAAGCATGATTCATTTAACAACACCAATTTGCTCTTCTTCTTTATTTTTTACTTTCTATGCATCAATCCAAACCATAATCTTAATCCGGCAGAATTAGAAAATTACAAGTCAAGCAGTACAACGAATAAGCACTAAAACGGATTCAAGGGAGCATGCAATTAAGGTTGCGATGTAAGATATGAATGAATCAAAAGGAAAAAGAATGAAGAATCATTAAACTTGAATGCACTATCATGTCAAGTTCCACCAACAGCTTAACTTCTGAAATATCATCAGCTAACTCTCTATTGATAAATACAAAATAACATTTCGTAAAATTAAAATTCCATGTAAAGGTAAATCCGACGATAGTGAGAACAAGGAGGACCTGTGCTTAATATTGATGTTACATTTCAGCTCTTGCTGAAGATCCTCAACTGTGAGAATTGTGCCACCCGTAACCGGAGAGGGAAGCTCAGACAGCACCTAAGGGTGTTATAACCACCGAGACAAGTAACTTATCAGCCGATACCTATAGAGCTTCTTCATATACATACTCAGACATGACAATACCATACCTTGTCAAGGTTTGCTGCATAATTGGCAACCTCATCTTCCTCAAGATCATCACCCACCTCATAAAGAAGTGCCACCCCATGCATGATCAATGGGAGGCTCATGCCAAGTTTTGCTTTAACAACCTTCTCAACAAAATCCCTCAACTTCGAACGATGAGTATTGATCTCAAGTGTTAAAGGTGTCTGCTCATATATTTGCATCAAATGAGAAATTAGTAGCTGAAACAAAATTTCGTAAAGTAGGACAGGCGGAAAGACAATCTATTATGCTTTACAGTAGATCATACCTCAGAACAAACATAACAAGACTTGTTTGGCTCAAAGGGCTCCACTGGCATGAGAAGCATCTTTCTTGAGGAATGCTCAAGGCAATAAGTCATCCTGCAAGGGAGTGCACATGATATTACAAACAGTACCCAACAAAAAGACATGGTCATTGTTCCATTCGTCATACTTCTACACAGCATAAGTTCTCGTCACTGAGTTCTTGATAGATTTGGTCAAATAGGAGTTTGTCCTTATATTGTTAGCTAATAACAAAAAATAAAAGAAAGAGAAGATAAAAGCGTCCTGAAACTTTTTCCTCAAGTCTTTAGATTGTTTTCCTTCTTAAATTGTACAAGGCCCTGGCAGCTTTCTTATTCTTTTTTCTTTTTACACGGAACAACAGGATGACATGCATTGCACAATGCTTTAAGAGGTAGGATGCCTTATTTTGATTTTCTACTATTTGCTAAAAGCTGCTAAAATATTCTTTATTTTCTATAGTCAATAATCAGTATGCAATCAATTAACTAATCCTCAATCCCTAACTAGTAGGGTTCCACTATATGAATCCTCTATATCCACTTTGCTCTATTTGGCTAATACATTCCAATACTATATAATTTGTCTTCAATAATTCAAATTAGGGGTTTTCTAAAACTATAGATTCTCTCATCCACAATCATCCCTACACTGGCACTGGTGATAATCAATAACATTTCAATCAACAAATTGCATTCATGTACTTAAATTGATAATTTGTAGTACTTTATGCATAGTGTTCTCGAAAACCCCTTTAATCATTTTAAATTTAGAAAGAAAACTCCACAACTATTCCGTAGATCAGTTACCTTATTTGTTTACTTTTCTATCAATTCTGAATCAAAGAGATCAAAACATAGAATTCCGATAAGAATAATAAATTTGTTAATCAGAATTAAATTTAGCAATGATTTTTTACGTAGTAAAAACTATGGTTTCAGACCTTCAAAGATACTTTTACAATGATCCTCTTTTAACAGCTTAAAACTTTTAAATTAGGCCACACGCTTTCACGTGGTAAGAACAGGCAGGAGTCCTAAGTTCAAGTCTCTCCACCCATCAACAAAAATATTTCCAAACCGAGCAGAAACATTAGACCCTCACATGAGCAGACACGCTGCAGACCTAAATTAGATAATAAAATATCCCCTCTTAACAGTTTAAACTTTTAGATGACTATGAGGTGGTCACTCTCTTCAACAATCGTACTTACTACTTATAATAACCACTGAATACGTTGCTGCCCCAAATGAAATCTGCACTTCAGCAATTTTGACCAAAATTCATTTTCAAAAAAAAAAAAATTGCAGTGGGAAGTGGAAGAGAGGAGAACTGGAAGCATGTGGAAATCGCTTCAAAGAAGCCTGTAGAGATCAGTCACAGCTGGCAGGAGTATCTGATATCTTGGCCATTCTAGTTGATCGCCAAAATAATAATTATCTGCTTCAAAGTGAAGAAAAGCGCGGTAAATAGTGGAATCAGCCCTACCTGTAGCTTTTTACATCACTTTGCAACACCTTCATTGCTTCAAGCACAATCAACCCTGCAATAATGGCATTTGTCGTTGCAACCGCGTGCACGATATTGCCAGCAATACCTTTAGCTTCAAAAAGGCTATGTAATGGAATTCCAAAAGAAGCAGCACGAATATTTGCAGCAGAAGTCACAAACTCTACAGCCAACTGGTCATCCTTATCAAAACCCAATTGGCCAATTTCCTGCGCCAGTGGTAAAGACAGAAATAATTAGAACATAAATTAAATGAAATACAAATCTAAACTATGTACAAGAGAACAGAATCAGAAGGTGGGGATGGTATCAAAACCTTCTCTCTTTTCAAGAAAAAGAGCTTTAATGCCTCGAGAAATACTTCAGAATTTTCCCTTAGGCTCCACAAATCCTGAGGATTTTTAAGGCCCAGATGTGCCATTGCAGACACTGAAGAGGGGTCACAAGTTTTTGAAGCTTTATCCTTGTTTCCATTCTGTTCAATTGGTTGTGGTGGCAATACATCTTTGGTGTATAGAGGCCTAGGCCTGTTACGGTTCTTCCACGTCTCTTCATTACGTAATGCTACTTCAATGTTGTAACCAAAAACATGATCATATATTCTCCTCCCATACTGCTCAATATCTTCATCAGCTCTACGCTCGAAAACATCTTCCACATGTTCTGACGAGCTTGAAGCATCAGTAGAACGAACATTAAGGTCATTTTCTTGATTCTTGTCTCCAAAAAGCTTTGTAAATAGCAGGTCTTTTGCCCATACGATGCAGTGAACAAACTGGAATCAGAAAGCAATGTCAAAGCAAAATGTTTAAGGCAAGTCATTGCATGTATTATTGTGATGAATACCCATATAAGCCTCTAATATCTTAGAAAAGTAGTTGATAGAGACCAAGTGCCACATTAGTGGCAAGAAACAGAAGCACCTAACAAGAATCTCACTGTAATGTGTGCAATATGCTGACAAAATGGCTCTTTCATCATGTATCAGTACTGGAATGACATTTAACTAAATACAGATATACAGATTTACATGGCTCGGCTCAAATTTAAATTAAGAAAAGGATTAAGCACTCGTCAGTACCTTTGATGGAGTGCTTGTGATTGTACAGACAGGGTAAGTTTTTGGAGCTGGTTTAGGCTGACATTCATAACATTCTGTTTTACCCTTCACATGCACAGTGACCTGCCAACAACAAACGAGTAGACAAGAAGAACTTCAGAACTAGTAAGAGTCAAAGGAAATTCAGTCTTTTCTTTTTATCAGGTAAAAGTCGATTTTCATTCGACAAGCATCCAGAGGATGATTATGTTAAAAAAAAAAGATAGCTCCTGTACGTTGCTTTTCAACTCCTATCCAAACCCAAGGAGCTTACAAAATCCAAAAACAAAAGAGCAATATTTACATGACAATGGTGACACCAAGCAAAAAGATTCAATAAACATCTAGCCTTCAAGACATGAATTGGAGTTGAGACTCCATGAAAGCACCTTTGATTAGGAAATTCAGTCAGTTGATAAATAGACAGAGCAGACCACATGGTAATACACTTTGGGACCAGAACCAAAAACAAGAGCAGCCACATAGGAACTTCAAACCTTCAACAACACATAGAAAGCTACAGGATTATGTCGTTCCTCTATGACTTAGAGGGTGTAGAAAACAGATTGACCTTTTGGCTAGAAAGTCTGAATCAAACAACTCCAGAGAAAAGCAGAAAAACATCATTATTGCTCCATCCTTCAAAAGAATGAGGTAAATAAGAAATTGATCACATGCAACAAAGATGACGATAATGATTGCAGGAATTCTTTTGAACAAGACATAATCTGATCCAATTTGGCCAACTCCACCCAACTAACAATTATTTCCAATTTTCCAAGTAAGTCTTGGAAGAACAGAAAAAAAAGTTACTGGATATAACAGCTGTAATGATGATCAACATGTATACTTAATAAATTTCAGTAAAATAGTTAAGAACCTTTTCCTAATATATCTTACTATGAACTGAATTTTTTTCCCTTCAAATTTAGCAATCTGCTTCGTAACTCTCACACGGTACATTTGACATCAAAATATTGGAATTATTTTTTTATCAAGTAAAATAGTGGAATTATAATAGCCTCTTTCACTTGGACAGGGAAATAGGAGTATGAAATAGCAAGTAGCTGTTTTCAATTGGTAGCTAAACAACCACAACACTTTTCGCCTCGAGAATGCCACATGCAAGACAATATGATAGACTATTCCCTTTATGTTTTTTTTAAATTACGTAACTTCCATTATAATATATTAGATTGGTTGCATCCAAGTTTGAATGTTGCTAAGAAATCTAAAATGTACAGACTAGCAAATATAAGACAGAAACAGAAGTTAAAATGAAATTTAGTATAAAAACGGAAAAAAATAGTAGATTTTACCTGGCCGAGGAAGCCTGTAGTCCCACTTTCAACTAATGGGACACCAGATGCCAAACAAAGGCGGTTCACATGTCGCCTAGCATCTAGATTGTCAAGGCCATTAAGCACAACATTGAATTGCTTGAAAAAATCCACATTGAAGTCTGGATCTTTGACATTTGCATGGTATGGTGTAATTCTAATATGAGGCCTAAATTTTAGGACTGCCTCTCTAGCAACCTGGAGAAAATTTTGAGTACATTATTTAGGAACCAAAATCTGTCTGAAAATGGACACAAAAGAAATTGATGTGATTTCCTTACTTTAGCCTTAGATTGTCCAACATGTTTCTGTCGAAACAAGAACTGTCTATTTAAGTTACTGACTTCGATCGTATCCATGTCAATCTGGAAATAGACAAAATGAAACATGAAACCAGGTTAGAAACTAAATGGAGACAGTGCAAACAAGGGGCTCACACAAATAAATGGGAAAACTGTGTTTTAATATATATATATATATATATATAAATATTAATTCACAAAGAAATAAGATAGTGAAAAGTGAGTTCAAATAACATGACGCAGAACC
>MCJB01006936.1:161488-172174 GCA_002018475.1 Nicotiana obtusifolia
TTTTCTGGCCCAAAATGCAGGAGTTCTAGTTTTTCAATAAAATGCTGCATCAGCCTTCCAACCTACAGAGCAACAAAGTGGAATCTCACTCAGGCAAGCTCTGATCCTAGTAAATTCCAAAATACGAGGCAGCGCTCATCTATCAACGGAAATCATGTAGAGAAAACATAAAGACTAGCTCTTTCCTATTTGCAGAACAAAGAAGAATCACTTTGCATGCATATATCTAACAGCTATTATAGCTCCGGTAATCCAACACAAACTGTGGCCAGAGATATTCAAGCTAAGATATGCAGATTCCTGTTCTCTCTGCCAGTTGCCTATTTGTAAGGTCAATCACCTTTCTTGCTAATATTCCTGTGAAAGAATACCTTTAGAGTCAGGGAACCAAGGTTTTAGCTGTTCTATGGCATCGGACTTCTCAGGAACAGCTATGTTATTCGATGAGCTGACTCAAATTGTTGCCCGCTTCTTTTGTCATATCAATTTGCTCATAAAGCATGAACACTGAGCTAGTCAATAATGCAAAAATGAGACATAAATCTCTCTATTTAGAATAGCAACGGAATTGCTTATTTGGACAAAAGTTAAACCGTAAAGTGTGTTACTAAAGGCAAAAAGCTCTAAGGTCCATTGGAGCTTTACGTGTAACACGCAAATAAAGTGTGGGCTTCAATGAAGACAGGCACAATTGGAGAAAAAATTGTACATGTAGTTCAAGGCTAATATCTATAAGCATGAATAACAAATATATGAACAAAAGAAATTGAAAAACGATAAAGTGAAATAACAATTGTTTAGTGTCGCCTCTTCAGGATTATGCTCATGGGCAAGAAAAAGTGTGCCTTAGAACCTCGATGACGACTCTAAAGTGTCCGCTAAGCGAGGGGAAATGTTCAACATGTTTTGCGCCTCGCTTCAGGGCTTAAGCGTGCTTTAAACACTCCTTTGACGACACTAAACTTTCAAAAGCATATCTCTTCATCCTCTTGAACCATGACAATTATAATCAATAAAATATCCTATAGAGAACCACGGGGAGGATCCCAGTGGATTCGAAGTTCTAACTTGCTCGAGGAGCAAAATGCCAAATGCTGCAACTTCTCTCTTGAAGCAGTGATTCCAGTTCTCTTAATAAACACCAATTCTAATGGATTTTTCATACATATATATAAGGTGGAAACCAAAGTTGTAAACTAAGTTCACCCATGTAGAGAGAGCACAACACTTTCTCCCCCTATCAACTTTTTATGCACAGCCCACCATTGAATAACTGGCAAAAATCCTAATATTTTTTAATGAAGGTGGTATCCAGGCCAATTTGCATGCACCTTGGCTATTCCACTTGGGATCTACTACATCCCGCTAGCACAAAGTACCAAGTAACTCTGCCCACCAACGCTTAAGCATAGGAAAGAAATCACCTAGTGTTAAAATCCTAAAAATTACAAGGCAACAAAACGTATTCACCAAACCCTAGCAAAAAAGCCCTAATATTTCTAGACCCAAAAGCTAATCATAAACTACTTAATAACAGTAAATACAAAAAGGCAAACCCAGGATAGGCTAAATCTTACTTACAATATGAATGTCTTCAAACCCAGAAAGAGCAAGGGTTTTAAGCAGCTCACAACCAATACCACCAGCACCAACCATTAGCACTTTAGCACCCTAAAACACATAATATTGCACTCAACTTACAGGACCCACAAAGTGAATAGGAAAAAATAATAACCAAAACATCAACGATAACTCAAATTTTATGCTTACTTTAATTGCAGACAACTGTTCTTCTGAAGCCATTGAAAATAGAGAGAAATACAAGTAATTTGTGAAAACAGTGTAATGAGTTGACTACATAAAACTTTTGAAATGGAAAAGGGAGAAGAGGGGAATGGGGTTCGTATTTGTGGGGAATCTGAAGCGAGAACAGTGGGGAGGAATCTTGACAGACAAACTTTTTAGCGGAGGGGTTCGAGGAAAGGGCGCCAAAAGAGAAAAAGTGATGTTAATTTCGGTGTAGAGGAACCTCTGGTTCGTGCTGCTCGCTTGACTCAACCCTATAGCACCCGGCATAACCTATGTACTTTATTTTTGTTTTTGTTTTTGTTTTTTTCTCAGCTAATAGTATGAATTTGGTTCTACTTTCATTTTCAGAAGAAGTTTTAAACTATGTATTTGAACCATGGGCTGATCTAGGTTTGACAGTGTCGGATGCTGAAATATCCATTAATTCCGACGCACCCCTTGTATAATTATAAAGAAAATACAGAAAATACTAGTATAAAGAACTTGCAAGCATCCATTAAACAAAAAGTCTTCTGGGTGCTTTGGTTAAGAGGTGAGAATAGAGTGCATGAATATGAAGTGGTTAGGGATCGATTATTACATGAATTAAATTTTTTATATGGTCAAAGAGTGAGCACCCGCAATCTTAAAATCCTGAATCCGCCACTAATTTGAACTACTTGTACGTGTCTTATTATAGCTAATCTTCATAGTGTAGTTTTAGCTTGTTTACGTTGTTAGTAGGTCTTTTGATAAACGATTTATAACTTAAGACATAAATTTTATTTAAACTTTAGAACAAAATAGTACATTAAGGAGCTAAAATTCTTTCTCCATTCTTTTCCATCAAATAACTTTGAAAATAGAGGTGTGCGAGTGTCACTTATTAGATTATCCTTGTATAATGTGTTCAATTGGTGTAATTTTAATTTTAATTATGTCATAGCTTTTGTTGATAAATGATATGAAGTGTAATATTTATGTCAATTCAATGCTTTAGGCGTCCAACAATCATTAAAATTATAATTTTAGTGCGTTTTATAATATGCATTAGTGATCGAATTTTGTACAATGCAATTTCGGTAGTAATATTTCATTTCAATTGGAAGATGCAGTTAGATGTTTGGGGCAGTGTAAGTGATCAAGGGGGTAGTAACTCATATCACGTGACGAAACTTTGTGCAAAGTTCTATTACTATTAATGGGTGGCTCTGCTATTTCTTATGGGCACAGGCATCCCAGGTAATTCAGTCTTATGGTCCTTCATTATCTGCATATGGCCTTTTTTTCTTAGGTGCTCATTTTGTCTGGACTTTAGTTTAATGGTTCTATTCGGTGGATGTTATTATTAGCAAGAACTTATTGAATTTATCGTTTGGACTCAAAATAAATTAAAAATCGCTCTTGCTACTAAGCCGAGAGCCTTGAAAATAAAAAGGCAATATAAATCTATATGGACAAACGACAATAACATTGTCATCCTATAATATTCTAAATTGGAATGACCTTGGCCGGATTTACAATTTAAGGGGTTAAGTGACCTAATTGCACTTTTCGAATGCATATAAATGGCAAAGGATTTTGTCAGCACACACTCAACTAATTAAGTTAAAACCTTTGTAATTTTTCTTTCATGACAAATGCATTTTTTAAAAGTAGATCATTTGTCAGTTTCGCTACACATGTTATTACCTATTAATTATTTTGTCATTATTATGTTAGCACGTGTGTTGATTGTAGCGTAAATACTAGTTTAATTAATCTTTAATCGTGCATGGGATCACATATTTTTAATCAACGCTTGCATTCTTCAGTGGCGGATCCAGGAATTTACTGTCGTGGGTGCTCATTCTCTTAAGCGAAAAGTTTCTACCCATCATATAGTATAAGTTCACAACTATCATCTATCTAAATACAGTTGTAAAAACATTTAATAGAAAAACTATTAAATAAATTTTAAATTATTTCGCACCATATAAAAAAATTGGTTCAAGCAAGAATCGATCCCTGGCCATTTTACATTTGTGCATTCTATTTTCACCTCTTAACCAAAGCACCCATATCACTTTTTGTTTAATGGGTGCTAGCTAGTTTTTTATATCAATATTCCCTGTATTTTCTATATAATTATACAGAGTCTGCGTCGGGTTTAATGGGTGCTTCAGCACCCGGTGTTGATAGTGTGGGTCCGCCCCTGGCATTCTTCCAATTGACAATGGTATTTGAAAGTTGGAAGTTGTGGTCGGATATAAATACAACTTGGGGTTGTTTTAAATCTGTGAGTGATTTGGAATAAAAATTATAATCAAATTTCAGAAAATTTTGAAATTCAATTTCAAGTTGGATTTGAAACTTTATGGTCAAATAATGATTCTAAAAAAATGGGAAAATTAGGAAAAAAGTAGTTTTTTGGGCCAAATGAGCCCTTGAACTTATTGTAAATGAATTAAAAATAATATTGGATTAATTCATAGTGGAATAGTAATATGAGAATAAGTTATCTTTGAATAACAGCTTGTTTGGATGATTGTCACATATTGTATTGTTACTTTAAATACGATATTTATTTTGATTATTACTTAAATTTTATTGTATCGTATCATTAAATCCGTCGTTATATAATGATAAAATGTATCACTTTATGTAATAACCTATTTGGTGTGATCGCATCGTTAACTTGTCCTTTTCTCTCACCTTCATTATAATTAAATATTTTTATTTATCATTTATCATATATTTCTATATAATAATTTTACCCCGTATCATAATTTTTCTTTATAATATTATAAGTTTATTCTTTATATTACTAGTGCGTGATATCATAAAATGGTGGTAAATAATACAATATGTCAAAATATTATTATCAAACAATATAATATAGTACAATACAATACATTATAAAACAATATATAACAAGTATTCAATCAAGCCATAAAGCAATAAAATTAATAAGTCTAAAGCTAATATAACATATCAAACATTAAATAAGAAATAATATCCGAGCATAAACTTGAAGATCCAACGGCTAGATTTTAAAAATTTGGCCATTAGCTATTTAAAAAAAAAAATTTAAAAATTTTACTGTTGGGTCCAGACCAGTCCCGCCTTACAGTCCCGAACCAACCTTAACCTTTTGTTCTATCAGACCCGTGACGACCTATCCGTCAAAAGCCCAAACTCACAAAAAACCGGACCACTAGGCCCGTTATGCCTATTAAGACCGTCGGCCCGTCTCCGTCCCGGGCCAAGACCGCCGTGTGGCACAGCATTTCTTAGTCTTCAACCCGTAAAAGCACTAAAACAATATAACCAGGTAAGAGAGAGAACAACAAGAAAGAAGAAAAGAAAGTTTCTCCTCAGTTTTCTCTACTAGTAAATCCCGAGGTTTGTGAAAATTGCTTCTTTCACTTGAAGCTTCACCTTCTGAATCAGATTCTCTCCTCAAAACCCCCTTTTGTTTTTGCTGCTCCAATTACACGCAGCTGGTTAACCATCTTTCCTTAAAAATCCACATAATCCAATTTTCCCTTCAAATTTTCGCGAAGTTATCCTTGTTCATCGCTGCGTTCTACTCAAAGAGAGTGGGTTATTTACAGATAAAATACATTTTAAAAATTACAGCATGCATGTATCTTTTAGTTTGAAATTTTGAACTACATTGTGTTGATCTTTTCTTTTTGTTGGTTTAATTACAGTGACAATGGACTTAGCCACTGAAGGATGGCGGAGCAGTTTTGTTAACCCTACGGTTAAAAGGTTACAGCCCTGTGGTCCCCGAGGTAAAATTCCCCTCTTTTTTCTTCTTTTTTCTGTACACCATGTGGTTTATACGTGACCTAGTTTGACTTGCACTCTTTGCTAAAAAGTTAAATAAATCAGTCAAATCAACCACTTTTTATTCCCGAATTAGTTGGGGTCGGCTATATGAATCAGTCATCAGCTGAAATTACATGGAACTCTTTTTCAGTGTTGAAAGTTACAGACTTTATTAACAGATATTTGCTTTCAGTAAGTTCAATGGACACATGGAGCTGTTCTTCCCGAAAAAGAGAAGTTTTAAGGAGTAGTAGTAGTAGTAGTAATAGTACTAGTTGTTGTAGTATAAATATCTACTTATATGCCTTATAAACCCCATTTACGAAAGGTGTGAAATTATTCACTATGGCTTAAGGTGTGAAGAAATTCTTCATTCGCTATGTATACTGTATGATAGAATGCAGTTCTTTTCCTTCCTCTCGCACGCTCCTGCCAATGGATAGCGACACACTCCTTGACGATGAACCCAATGGGTTTATCATTTGCTTCCATTTGTGTGAAAAAATTGTAGTGAGTAATGCAATTGAATGCTGATTATTCAGGCATATCATATGAGTATCATATATTTTGTTGTCATCATGTCCTCTGTTCTCATACCTTATGCATAATACTTTTATTTTTGGAACAGATTTATTTTCTAAGGGGACAAAAAAGATGAAATTTGATGAAAGTAGAAGTCAGAGTAGCCCTACTACTGCATCTAGTTGGCGGGAAGAATGCGCACATGAAAAAGGAAAGGTGTCATCAGGAGTTTTTGGCCGCTCTGATCCGTTTGCTATTCCTGAATTGCTTGAAGCGTTAGATTCTGGGAAGTTTGGAAGTGTCACCAGAGAGATTGAGGACCTTATTAAGAGGCGAATGAAGTTAGTGAACTCTTGTTTTGCAAGTGATCATTCACTTCCCAACAAAGTGTTGGAATTGGAAAGGAACTTTGAGAAAGGGGAGTTCAAAGGAAATCAGCCTGCCCCCGATGTAATTGACTTGGAGGACGAGCAGGAAGCTAAAGGCGTTGCTTCAGCACCAATGGGTCTCTCTACATGTTTTGGACCTTCTGCTGGCCCTCTTGTTATTATTGATTCAGATGATGAAGACACTCAAAGAGACTTCATCTCTCCATCTCAGGGGATGATTCACACTCAGAAGAGTTCTATTTCTCCATTTCAGGGGACCCCCTTACAGAATGCTTTTATTGACTTTCAAGTTAGGGATTTTGTGGTAAGTACATTCTAGATTGTTAAATTTGTGGAAATTCTTTATGCCACTATTTGGTGCTATCTGTGGTGATGATGTTATTCAAAGCAGCATTACTGAATTTGCATTTCTCAATTATCTTGTTTTTCGTGAAAAAGGAATCTTACTTGATCTGCTAGAATAAATATCTGAGGATGTTCTGTAATTGATCAGGGTGAAATATAAGCTCTGACCTCCAAATCTCAAATCATATAGATCACTACTATCTATCATGGAAGTGGAGTCATGATCTACCTCAACAGGAGGAATCTAACCACTCAGTCAGTGCGGTGAATTTATTTATTTGTTTTAGGAAGATGCAGGGTAATTTATTGCTTCCAAGTAGTCCCTTGTTAAATTATAAAAATTTACCTTTTAGAATATCATGGTATGCTCGACACTGTAAGAGTTAGGAGCATACAATATGTACCCTTGAACTTGAGGAGGAGTGTTAAGACTTAAGAATTTGGAAATTGTTAGTGGCAAGAGTCTATTCCTTGTAAATATGGGAAAGATGTAGAATCCCTGTTACTAAGAATAGGAATTGCTTTCTTTTTCTGTTTTGAATTACTTGTAAACACTATTTAAATCCTAATATACTTGTGGAATGATTGAGCAATTCATTTTAGTCTTCTTTTCTTTTCTTTTCTTTGTTGGGGAGCGTGTGTCAGGAGTAAGGTGGGAGCATAAGCGGACAGGGAATGGATTTGAGGTTCTTGATCTCAATTCTTACCAGTCGAATTAAGCTCATGATTTGGTATAAATAATGAATATGTGGCATTTTTAGGCTAAACAAAGGGATAGGAAGTGTGAAAATACCTCTATGTATGCATAAAGCTTTGACAAAGTCTTCAGACAATCTAATTTGAAGATTGCGAAAGAGATCCTCTCTAATGTATTGTTAGACCAATCAATCATCATACATCTTGCATTTGATCAAAAAGGATTTCTCGATATGTCCCGAAAATCGGGAGGGGCGTTAATATAGGATTGTTGGAAAAACTTCATCAAACACTCTTGACTGTTTGAGGCAGCACCTTAAAGTTAAAACTTTGTTGAATTGTGTGTTGATGGTATTTTTTCCTATCTCAATAAATTCAGTTGCTATTTACATCGGATATTAGAGTTTGCATCCTACATTATGGAGGCCATGTGAGGATAAAGGTGCTTATCCTGGCTGAAAGGGCATTTACTGCTATATGTTTTATTGATATAGTAAATGCATTTAATGCTATATAAGTCTGATGAACACCAGACGATCATTTCGTGAAGGTAATGCTATATAAGTCTGATGAACACCAGATGATCACCTTACCATAAGACATGATTTTCTGCGAAAGACACCAAATCTTCTATACATATAGGAACCTCATGGGTGAACCAAAAAGAGAGGGGAAAAAGGCTATTCGTCAGTTGTGTAAAAAGTTTATATTCCCTCAAAATCTCTCCTATTCCTCTCTCCCCATACAGTCCACATAAGTGCTAGAGGAGCGGTATTCCATGCCCTGCGCCTTCTCTTCCGTCTTCTACCAGCCCAGCTAAAATTGCTTCTTGCATAGTGCCTGACATAACCCACTGAAGACGAAACCATCTCAGAATTAAAGACTCCTGCATACCCCAATTTCCTTCAATTTTTGGAGTACAAACAAATTCCGTATCAACCTAATGATAGTGTTTCATCCTGCCTTGCCCTTCTCACCAGAAAACTCGCTGAAGTAGATCTAACTTAAACTACCGTATATTCTGATATATTAGTTAGTCTTTGAGAAAAATACTAGAATTAACAACTTAGCTCAGTTTTCCTAGCATGAAGGGGCTGAACTGCGGAATATGTGGAAGATCTGCTTTAACTTGAGATCATTTTCCTTTTTAGAATGGATTCTAGGACACTTTGACATGTTAAGTTTGATACTTTTCTTTTCTCCTCCACCCCCCATCCCCCCCAAAAAAGTAACAACATTGACCATCTTGTTTTATATGTGTTGTTTATGATTGACCCGAGTTCTCTTGCATCATTTTTATTCAGTCAGATTTCTTATGCTTCGTTGCCAATCTGTTTGAATAATGCAGGGGAAGGATTCTGCTGAAAGACAGACTTTGATGGAAACTGTAAGCCTCGGTGGGGAAGCTGAAATAACGAAAGATAAAGGTGTTTATGTTGGTGTACAGGATGATGATGAGATTGATGATGGTGCCGAGCAGCCCGATGAAGGTTTGACTGATATATGGAATGAGATGTCATTTGCTCTTGAATGCTCAAAGGTACATTTGTTTGATATTGTATTCAGCTGCACAATAACTCTCTTTACTAGGTTCTGCCACTATATTTGTGAGATTAAACTGGGTTCTGGAATAGTGCCTAGCAATTTGGGAGAGAATTGGTAATTCTCTGTGCAGGCAATTCTAAATTATCAGCTTCTTTTGGAGGTTTCAAATGTTTATGTATGTATTGTTATTCTCCCAGCTAAATTTTAAACCTGCGCATGCAACTTTTATAGTCATCTCACTTTATTAGAAGAGCTTTGTAATCATTTCAACCTTCAAAGGTATTTACTATGTACATGTATGGTTCCTCATTGTAGTACCCTTGCACCTTGAGATTTTTTGTTTTGTTTTTTGCCTTTGGTGGACAAGGGAGATGCCGGATGTTTAGGTGTTAAAAGCCAAAGAGAATGGAGCTGCTGATACTCACTATGATGATGTGATATATGAAATATCTGCTGGAAATACGTAGTATTGTGTATTAGTTGGGAATGTTGGAAAATAAGATAGCTGTCTAAAACTATCACTCAATAAATGAGAAATGTTGTCTAGATGACAATGAGCAGGGTAGTAGTCTGCTTAACTTTCACAACAAATCACTAGATTGTGGGATTTTGCAAGGACACCATTGATTTGGTGTAACGAGATTGACTTTGCTCAGAAGGTCGTAGAGGATGTGGAGGCAGAATACTTGTTCAACTAATTCCTGCTGCATTTGTACGCTCAAATATTTATGATTGATAGTTGGTGAATTATGAGTATACTCATTTGTAATGAATCTTATATATGTAGTAAAGTCTGGCAAATCAATGTTTGCTGACATAGGTTAGTTGAACTTTACTCATACGAGGGAATTGATATAGTGCATAAGGAAAGTCTTAAAAGCTGGCCTATTTTGTAATTTTTCCTCGATCAACTTTATAGCAAACTTGACACTGAACTTCTTATAGAGTGAAACTAAAAAGATACCTGCCTCTTCTATGTTTGATAAGAAACTACCCATCGAGAAGATTGCGTGAAAACATGAATAGAAAGATATGGCAGAATCAAGCATATCAAAGACGACCATGAAGCTTCAATTTGGCGAAGCATGTAAAGCATTATGCTATGAATTGTTTGAATTCAGTTTTTGTCAAATTGCGGCATTAAGACTCTCGGATCTTAGCTTCTTGGAGTCTTACTGCAAAGTACTCGATGTGAAACAAATTTGGGATTGTGGGAAGGGGCAGGGGGTCTTTTCACAATTTAATGGCCATTTTACTTTCACTGATTAGAGAAGAAAGGTAAGTGGAGTGTGGGAGTTCCCATAAAAAGTCTGGAGGAGTTTTGCTAAAAAAATTGGACGATTCTGATGGAGGAAGCTTCATTACCTCCTCCCGGAGCGATGATAGATGATGCAACCTCAATTCAGGAGTTATGGAATTAAGGATTGCTAAAATTTCTTTAGAAAATTGAAACAGGTATATGATTTAGAATCGTCTTTTATACGGGAATGGGATGCAATACCTTTTGTAAATCTCACTCTGTAATACCAGCATGTGCTTTTATCTATAGAAGTCTTACTTGAAGGGGGGAGGTGGGGGGGGGGGA
>MCJB01006936.1:172194-185715 GCA_002018475.1 Nicotiana obtusifolia
GGGGGGGGGGGGGGGGGGGGGGATGCACTAATTCCCCCTATGCATGGGGTCCAGGAAGGGCTTAGCCTTATTGGGCCTATTGTACACAACCTTACCTTTCATATTTGCAGGAGGTTGTTCCCACGGCTTGAACCTTCTCCCGGTCACACAACGGCAACTCTTACCGTTGCATCAAGGCTCTCTTAAAAAAGATTCTTATCAAAAAGAAAAAACAAAATAAGCTTGGGTTGGTTGAGGTGAGTGTCTCTTGACCTGGCATGCAAGCAGCAAGAAATTGGCTTTGTAGCCATGTACACTGTACAGTGTGGGGATAGACTCCACTATAGCCTGATGTACACCCTGTCTAAGGATAAAAAAACAACAGATGCATCGAGGATGCCCCATTCCGTGTTTACTATGAATTATAACTGTGAGATCTAGCCTTATTATTTTTACCTTTAGTTTCTTCTGCCTTTTCCATAATTTACTTTCATAAAGTGAATTCTTTCAGTTTAGTACGAATTTATCCAGGATTATATGCATATGGTCGTAAAAGTTAAAGTATGAAAGAAATGATCTAAGCTTGAGTGGAGATCACATTATACCTTGGACCAGTATTAGCACTATACATCTTTTATGCACTATACATCTGTATCAATTTAAAATCATACTAGTCTGTATCGCTTGCAGTACCTTTTTGGTAGCATTTCTATGAAACATTTGCTGTATTGGCATTTATCTACAAAATCACCTTTACGCTCACGTTCCTTTTTTAAAAACCAATATGTGGAGTTGTTGTACATTTCAAATGATCACATCAAAACGTGCTTGCAGTTACAATTCAAAGAGAGTACTTCTTCTTAGAGTCAACAGTTTGCCTTTGTGGTATATGTAAACTTTTTTCCCTGGCTATTAGATATTCTATGTTTTATTTGACTGTTGCATGTAAAAATAGGATGTTGCTGCTGAACCTTCACCCAATGAGCATACAGTTGAAGAGGAAGACGAGTGCGATCATTCCTTCATTTTGAAAGATGATATTGGTTATGTGTGTCGTATATGTGGAGTCATTCAGAGAAGCATTGATACCATCATTGAATTCCAGTATTCAAAGGTCCGACTTTCAATCCTTGATCATCTTTTGTTTTGGATCTTGTGCTTGGGAAAAAATTACATTCATCATGATTATTTGTGTTAACTGTTTTTTGCTAAATCATCTAATCTGCTTTGGACCGTGATGATTAAGTTGTCCAACATCTGTCATTTGACCTATTAACCCAGTTTACTGCCTGTCTTGGATGAATGTGTATTTTACTTGGAAACAAATGCTGGGCGAGAACTGAAAGTAACTTGTCTTCCTTCCTTACTGAGTCCGAAGAGTTAACAATTTTTTTGGTATTCTCATTCACTGGAAAATGGAACTTTTAGAACTTTTTATATACTACAACATCAGAAGGAAATAAGTTTTTTTCACAACTGTTCTGGGAGGTGGTTAAGTTACCAAAAGCTTTGATTGGCTCATTGTTGTGACCCTGTCTTAACAAGTCTTGAGGTAGCATTTTGGGCTGGTTTAATACAAGTCACTGACTTAATTCGATGGCCTTCTAGTCTAAGTATCTTGAGTTATTTACACAGACGTGCTTTTTGCATTTTTAACAGGCCTCCAAGAGTATAAGAACGTACCACTATGAAGGTCGGTCAGCGAAGGATATAGGGCATGCTGAACTCCGTCCTGAGGGCATCATTTCATCTGATGACATTGATATGACTGAAATTTGTGTTCATCCAAGACACAAGAAACTGATGAAAGCTCACCAAGTTGAGGGATTTAATTTTCTTGTTAGCAACTTGTTGAAAGATAAAGGAGGCTGTATCATGGCTCACGCCCCTGGATCTGGCAAGACTTTCATGATAATCAGCTTCCTACAGAGTTTTATGGCCAATAATGATAGAGCTAGGCCTTTGGTGGTGTTACCTAGAGGAATCTTGGCTACATGGAAGAAAGAGTTCTTGAGGTGGCAGGTAGATGAAATTCCCCTCTATGACTTCTACTCAGTAAAAGCAGATAATAGATCTCAACAATTGGAAGTTCTGAAGCAATGGTCACAGGAAAGAAGTATTCTTTTTCTAGGCTATAAGCAGTTCTCAACAATCGTGTGCGACAATGTTGGTAGTACGACTGCAGCTGCTTGTCAGGAGATTCTGTTGAAGTGCCCATCAATTCTCATTCTTGATGAAGGGCACACTCCGCGGAACCAAGACACTGATGTTTTGACTTCACTCGAGAAGGTCCAGACACGGCTCAAGGTGGTGCTTTCTGGCACCCTCTACCAAAACCATGTTAAAGAGGTCTTTAACATTCTGAACCTTGTGCGGCCAAAATTTCTCAAGTTGGAAGATTCCAGAAACATCAAAAGGACAATACTGAGCAAAGTGGCCAGCTCAGGCAGAAAGAACCTCTTGAAGAAAAGTAATGATAATGATTTTTATGAGGTAGTAGAGCATACATTGTTAAAGGATGACAATTTCTCAAGGAAGAGTTCTGTCATACTAGGTCTGCGGGATATGACCAAGAAAGTGCTTCACTATTACAAGGGAGACTTCCTCGAAGAACTTCCAGGATTGGTGGATTACACTGTCCTTCTAAACCTCCATCCTAAGCAGAAAAATGAAGTTGCAGAGCTGAAGAAACTGGGAAGAAAGTTCAAAATCAGTTCTGAAGGAAGTGCAATGTATGTGCACCCACAATTGAAGACCCTTTCAAGAAACTTTTCTGTTAAAGAAAGAGTTGATGAAGAGAAGATTGATATGCTCCTAGAGAATTTGGAAGTGAGGGAAGGAGTGAAAGCCAAATTCTACCTTAACCTGCTGCAGCTGTGTGAATCAAAGGGTGAAAAACTGCTAGTGTTTAGCCAGTACCTCTTGCCTTTGAAATTCTTGGAGAGGTTGACTGTTAGGACGAAGGGTTACATTTTGGGGAAGGAAATATTTCTGATCACTGGTGATTCAGACTCGGAAACCAGGGAGTCATCAATGGAACGGTTTAACACTTCAGCAGATGCTCGTGTTTTCTTTGGTTCAATTAAGGCATGTGGTGAAGGAATATCACTTGTTGGGGCATCTCGGATTATCATATTGGATGTACATCTCAACCCGTCAGTAACCCGTCAAGCAATAGGGCGTGCATTCCGACCAGGTCAGGTCAGGAAAGTATACACTTACAGATTGATAGCCTCAGGTTCACCTGAGGAGGAAGATCATCAAACTTGTTTTAAAAAGGAGTCTATTGCAAAGTTGTGGTTCGAGTGGAGTGAGTATTATGCCCAGCCCGATTTTGAGATGGAGACTGTCAATATTGAAAACTGTGATGATATGTTTTTGGAATCACCACGTCTTAATGAAGATGTGGTGGCTCTGTACAAAAGGTCAGGGAGAATTACTTTCTTTGAGTGGATACTTGTTACGGTATTTTGACTAGTATTTCTGAAACCTTTCTTCATTTTCAGGTAGAGTGATCGAGAAGTATCAAACAATTCAAGTGCAGATTTGGTTCACTAACAAATGGTGTATCCATTATGCCAATGAAAGCTTAGGGATCTAACAGGAATTGCTGTGTTATTTGCAGACTGCATGTTAACTATCTAACAATTATCTTTGTCCAGAACATGTCAAAGTTCAAATTGTAAATATTTTTCCATATCCAAGACTTCTTGTGGTGTAAATCTCTTTCATTGTGCCTCCTCTTTAATGTTATTCTGTAGTAGATGTTAGAAATAGAGATCTGAAAGTAAATTCGTAGACCTCACTTCCACCGAGTTTACTTAGCTATCATTCCCTCTCTTTTTTTTTTTGCACCTCAAAAAGGACTGGTTTGAATTATGCGGTCGATTAAACTTGGTTAGCAGCAGAATAAGTCTGGAACTTAGAGATCTACCACCATGAAATCTTTTCCCTAAGCTAGCTCTCAAACTTCTGCTTAGGGGGAAAAAGAAGATACTATATGAGACTAGGCTGAGGCTAAGAGATCAGGAAATCTATTTAACATATTCCAACTATACAACAACTAGAGTCAATCTCAAACAAGTTGAGATCGACTATATACCAAATTCCAACTTTCAAAAACAATAAAATCTGTTATATCTTTACAGACTTTACAGAATTAATAACTAGGGGAACTTCCCATCCAATAGCTTGCTAATATTACAACACTGATTAATGAGACTATTACATCACAGTGAACTTGACTTTAAGCTTCAAACTAAGCAGCTGAGTAAAGCTGAATGATTCTTCGATGCTCCCAAAACTTGCAGTGTAGTTCTACATCACATATCATGCTACAAAATCATGTAGCAGATGGAAGGAGCCAAAGAGGATGCTGCCTGCTCCCAGAATCCAAACAGTTGAATTCTGCTGTCTCAGAGACCATAGTAGTAGGTGATGTACTATAGACTTCATCTACCCTCAGCGGTACATAACTACCGTGAGACTCGATAGACATTGGTAGGCTGCTTCCTTCACCTTGCTGCAACCCCAGTGTAAGTGAAACTCCATTAGGAAGTACATTTCCACTTCCAAATCTACCAAAATCTGAGAATCTGTCATTGCCTTGAACAAATGTGTCCTGAAAAAGGGTGCAATTATCCATAGCACGCCGGGGTTCGTCTCTTTGAGTTTGATTTTCCATTCCAGGTTGACTTCGAGTTTCTGCATTATTTGCTCCTTCCATTTCTACATCAGCAACACGGTTGGATTTTGACTCCAAGATTTGGTCACTATTGTACTGCTCATATTCTGAGGTTTGATTCCGTTTCAATTCTTCTGTTTCTTCGACTTTTGAGTCTTTCGATGCAAGTCTGGAAGCAAAGTCTGATGAAGAGCTTGAGTCCATTTCAGTATCACCAGCTTCTTCTTTGTACATTTCCTCAACCATAGGCTTCCAAAGACGTACCCGTGCATTTATAAACCAATTTGATACCTGAGACATGACATCAGTTCATTAACAAAATGCTACACCAGTATGAAACGTCCACTAATGCAAAGGAACCAAATCCTACAGTTTATTTTCGATTGGAAACTGCCAACTGTTTAAAACCAGATGAATTTTTCTTAAAGAAACTGTGAGTAGCTGCACTTATGCAGGAAGGAGCCCTCTGCCACTGGAGTTAAATCTCAGCTGACTTAAAATTCAAGAACTCCTTTTCAGCAAACTCCTAATCAGTTAAGACCAAAAATTCTTGACGGCTAAATGATTCCTGAATGTTATCAGTGATGTAGAAATTTCCAACACTGGTGGTTAACTGACTGAAGTGCAACTTTCCTGACTCCAGCAAATACTGAAATATCTTGACACTGGAAAATTTAATTATAGGATGACTATGAAAAACAAACAGCCTGGGTACGATAAATGTAGCATTTAAAGATTTGACAGCCCTAGCATTTTAGTGTGACTCATAGTAACAAGAACATAGTTTCAACATGCTATTGCTTTTTCATCCGGACGATCACTAGATAGTAAACATTCTTTTCATGAAAAAAACAATTCCACTCCAGTTTCGGAGACAGTTAAAATAAATTCCCAAGTTTGCAATAATCCATGTGCCTAAGTTCTGGAATTTCAATATAGGACAAATGTACTCACTAAAGTAAGACTAATGTAAAATGTTCCAGATAAAAAAACACACATGCTGAAGGAAAATGTCATCCTGAGAATATCCAGTCTCTAGCATGCTAACTTTCACTATCTTGAGATCACTAATAAACCTAGAGGCACTGTCTTAGAGTCTTCTATTAAAACAATTCTTTTGAAGAAACATAAACATCCATTTGTTGGCTACAAGAAAGACTAATATATCTTTAGAATTTACAAATAGTAACACCTTATACCTGACTTCTCGTTAAACCAGTTTGCCTTGCTAGCATAATTTTGTCAGAATCTTTCGGGTAGCTGGAAAAAGAGAAACAACTACAAATTAGACGACCAGAGTTCTTTTCCGGAGATAAATTGGATGACTGAATTGATCAACTTACGGATGAAGAAAATGCTCGAAAAGCCAAGCGCGCAAAATTGAAACAGAGCTTTCAGGCAAACCCCTCTGAGGCCTCCAGGCATGTTGTTGCATCATACCAAGCTGCTGAAGGGCTCTCTGCTGTCTAATATGCTGATCCACATAACGCAGGCGTGATATTCCAATTGCTTTGCTGTTTTCTGAAGCATCTTGCTCTCCAACACTTCTTTGTGATGCTCGAATCTGATCACAGATTGCATCACGCAAGCAACGGAAGTGACGGGAAATTGTTTGGAGAGCGAGAGCTGTGTATGGCTTAGCTGCTCCATCTCCAGCTACCACATCAAATGACGAGACCACTATTTGCATCTGATGATAATATTGTCTGTACCTTCTATCAATCTGTGACAATAAACCATAACTCAACTTCCAGTTTTTATTCAAATCACAGATGGCAAAGAGACAAAATGGTTTTGTTCTAGAATCCATAGTCTTTGAGGAACGTTATTCGCTCCTAATTTACAAATCTAGAAACATATCCATAGTTCCACTTTTTTTTATATAGGAAGAATCTACATTCAGGAAAAATACCTGCTACTAGCATTCATAAACTTAATTACTAGAAACTCTGGCAGTAGTGGATGAATCAAAAAGAAGGATGCCAATGTACTACAAATGCCCTTCATTAACTGAACACAAATAATGACAGTAATGATACTATTATAACAGTTAGTGCAAATTTCTTCCCAAGACTATATTATCTTGTATCATACTGCAGTTAGCATGCATTATATTTAAAGTTTGCCTTCTTAGAAGCCATTCATTGGAAAGGCAGCAATAATACTGTTATAACAGTTAACTCTCTATTATTATCCCTATGAAGTGATTATTTAAAGTAAGCTATTTCATTTGATGCAAATACATTTAACAACAGCTTTCTAAATGCCGCATGGAAGTCAAAGTTCCGTCAGACAAGCTGCTTTATTCATCATAATTTCCTCTGTCACATAGTAATGCATCAAAAGCACATTTTATCAGAATTAAAGGTCCTCGGAGGCAAGTTAGCCAATTGAAAGATGAATGTGAACCGTCAAAAGAGGTCATTGACACACTGTAGCCACTACTTTGACTCCTTTTATGCAATTATCAATTGAAATAAAAAATTTGGGATGTAGAGTATTGAAATCCTAAACTAATGAGCAAATACGTGCCACAAAAACCTTGAAAACCACCAAAAATTGATGTACAAAACACGATTTTCCAAAGATCATACCTGATCCAGCATCGACAGAAGCTTGGTCAGTTTGTTCTGCACTTCTTGCTTCTCGGTTTGTGAAAGTTCACTTTGGTGGTTTTTCGAATCTTGAGGATTTGAACTCCCATTTGCAGGAGGATCTGATGATTTATTTTTCGAGTCGCCATCAGACTCTCTAGACTCCTTTGTGAACTCTTTCTTAGAATTATGCTCCTTGATAGCCTTTCTGACATTAACAACCTCATCAAGCAAATACTGAGCTGCTTTCAAATACTTTGAGTTGGGAACTTTTCTTCCAATACTCGACGTACCATATGGAGAATTATACCCTCCTTTCATAGCATCTGAGTTGCTTCCAGCATAATCTGGAGGTAAATAATCTGCATTTCTTTGTTGTTTTGGTTGGGAATTATCACCATCTCCGAAGGACACTCCACCACTAACTTCACCTGGAATAGATGAAGCAGGATTCAAGAATGACATAAAACCTTGGTTAGGATTCTGAGATTGGACATGTGAAATTCCAATTCCAGATGGTATATTGGATCCAAGACTGAGGTACAGCATCTCATTTCTGCTATCTCTCCATGCAGAAAAATCATGAATTCCCATCCGTGATCCTCCAAGATTAGATAATATTTCCTGTTGTGATGTGTTGTTGGAATCGGAGTCTCCAACTGGTGGAATATAGATGCAGCTGTTTTGCTGTTGGGATGTACCGGTCAACATATCTGAATATGTCCCAGAAGAAGAATAGTTCATGAACACCATCATGTTCTCTGGAGCATTTGAAGCTTCTGAATAAGAACCAGGCAAAGATTGCCTAAAATATTGAAATGTCTCAGCTTCTCTTTGATTGTTTGGACTAGGAAAATAAGTTGCCATCCTTGGATTTCTCACTAATTCTTCTTCTCTTTTGTAGTTCTGTGATGAATAACTTTTGTGTTTCAAATTCATAAAGGTTGATTATCCAAGTACCGTCTCCTGCAAAGGGAAATTTAAGATGTCAATGATACGAAAACGGAAGAGAATGCACTTCTATAATGCTTACACTATGGTACTAAACTGTGTAGAAACATGAAATTATTTACAATTAACACCTCAGTTGAACCCGTATCAGAAATTTAGGCAATTCACCAATTTCAAACTCCGGGAAGATAATATTAAAGCAAGATAAAAAACGCGACGAATGTCAAACTTCAAAAGCTGTTGCAACCGCTGGACATGTTTATATATCTATGTCTCACTTAACATGATCTCTTCAAGAAAACTGAAGTGATGAATCAAACAACTACTATTGTGCCTCAATTCTAAACAAGTTAGGGTCGGCTATATGAATCTTCACTGTCCATGTCGCTCAATCTAAGCTCATCTCAGTCTAAAAAATCAACCCAAATTCAAAACCAAATCACACAATAATAATGACTAATAAAATATTGACGCACCCATCTTTACCAATGCTTATAACTACTGAGCAGACAAAAAACAAAAATTGCACACCAAACAAGATGAACTACATGGTCTTTGCTCTCCGCACAATCCATTAAAAAAAACCATGTAACAGATAATTTGTTCACTAGAGTATATATGATGAAATGCGGCAGTAACCATTTCCCAATAACAGTCACATGAAAGCAGCAAAATGGAAATTACTATTTACAACATGTAATTCTTTTCTTCTATACAACAGATATTGGCAAGCAAAATGGAAATTACTATTTACAACATGTAATTCTTTTCTTCTATACAACAGATATTGGCCACTGACAAGAATCCATTTGTTTTAGAGTTGGGAACAAAGTTAAAATAGAGAAAACAGTAACTAGAATAATCTTTTACCTGAAAACCTGCAATATTTGTGTCTTCTCTGGGGAACAGAAAAGCTTCGATCGACCAAAAAATTCCTTCTTGAAAGCAAAAAACTGATCCCAATACTCAAATACCATCTCCTTTCACTCTCTCTTTCTGGTTTTCAGGCATAATACAAGTCAAAATGACCACGAAATAAGAAACTCCAAAGACCCCCAAAAAAATGAAATTTTTTTAATCTTTAATGTACAAAGTAGTAGTAGTAGTAGTACAAGAAATCAAATCATCAGTCCTGTAGTACTCTTCTTACTTATCATATATTCTCTATCCATCAATTTATCTATTCACACGTGAGAGCTGCACAGAACCATACAAAATATCACACGTATACACATCCCTTTAGTTTCTCTCTCTTTACCTTTCTTTCTGTTCCTTTCCTACACGCTTTCTCTCTCTGTATCTACATGAAAGCTCCAAAAATTGTTTTTTTGCATTTCCATTCTATATGAAGAACTCAAAAAGAGACTTTCCTATGAAAAATCGTAATCTTTCACTTTCACTCTCTATCTCTTCCTTAATGGGGGTTTTTCTTCTGTTGTTTTTGACTTGTTGTTACTGTTACTTGTTAGATCGTTCTTGATTATTTTTTTTCTTTTAATGTTTGGTTAAGGAGTGCAATCTCTAACTACCAGTTGGTACATAGACCTAAAACCTCTCTAATATCTTTCTTTTTTCTAAGTTTTCTGTTTTCTTACTCCTCAGCTTCTGTATATTCCTCTCATCTTAAGCTTGTATAGAAGGCTATTTTTTCAGCAATATCCACCATACATATCTTCGATAAGAGATATTTGTCTCTATCCAATCTCTCTCTTCCCTTCGTCTTAGGCTCCCAACCACTCGGGGGACCAAAAACCCCGGCCGTCGTGCCAATTCTTTTCAAAGATTTTGTATTATTTTATTTTATTACTCAATGGGATTTGGTACGGACACAAGTAACGCAAGTATTAGTGATGCAGGTATTAGTAATGTCGGGATTGTAATGCTGAGATTATCTTTTATCAAGTGTTTGGTTCATTTATTAAAAATTAGCTTGTATTTGGTTTAAAACTGTACAAAATCTTCTTTACAATTATGCCCTTGAATATTCTTCTTTCTGTATATAAAGAAATTTAGGAAAAGGGTTTGAGGAGCGATTTAATAATTTTAGGATCTTATCCAGGTATAGTTAATGCAGGTATTTTAGTAATCGCTTGGTTTCCTTGGTATTAGCTAAGCTCTCCTATGAAGTATAAGTAATCCATGTATTAGGTATGCATAAATTGAATTGAGCAACCAAACATTGTATTTGACAGATTAAATTTTTATATATGAATTATTTTACTTAGTACAACCGACCTAACGATCACTATTTTCCAACTCGGTGTCCGTACTGAACATTGGATTCACATTTGAAAAACTTGACTTCATTCCCGTGCTCGAATCCCAGATTTTTTTTATTAAGGATTAATGATTCTGAATCTTTTTCACAATTACCTGCAATTTAAACTCATTAAATTTTTTAAATTTTTAAATTTTGATATACTTACTTTGTCGAATTAAATATTCAGTTATTACTTTAATATTTTCTAGTATTAACACAATATATAATTCAAAGTAGCTTTTGAATTTCATGCAAAGTTGAAAGTGTTGCTGTCCCGTATCATTTGTGCAAGTAAAAATAAAGTAGCATTATTTGATCTTTTTTTCCAATTTGTTTCAGTTAGTAAATTTTTGTCAAGTGCACTTTCTACACCTTTCTTTTTGTCGAAAGGCAGACAATACCAATGTTGCTTTATTGATGTTAAGTATATCCTAAGCTTCTTTTGCTATCATGGTAATCAGTAATCTAAAGTAACGTGTCCCTAAACTCAACTGACAAATATTTTGTCTCTTATGGGTCGTTTGATAGAGTGTACTAAGTAAAATAACCTCTGTATAAAAATTTAATCCGTTCAGTATAATATTTGGTTGTTCAATTCAATTTATACATACCTAATACATAAATTACTTATACCTCATAAGAGGGCTTAGCTAATATCAAAGAAATCAAGGGATTACTAATCCCTGCATTAACTATACCTGGATAAAACCCTAAAATTACTAAACCGCCCCTCAAACCCTTTTCCTAAATTTCTTTATATACAGAAAGAAGAATATTTAAGGGTATAATTGTAAAGAAGAGTTTGTACAGTTTTAAACCACACACAAACTATTTTTTAATATAATGAACCAAACACTTAATAAAAAATAATCTCAGCACTATAATTCCTTCATTACTAATTCTTATATTACTTGTGTTCGTACCAAACGACTCCATAAGTCCCTCTCTCTCTCCCTTTGTGTTTTTTAAGTATATTACATTAGTTAAACGTCAGAAACTATGTTTTTTTTTGTTAAAATAAGGACATAAACAATGATATAGTTTTCATTGGTTAACAAAGAAAATACCTACATACGTTGTTAACCTTATGTTTTCTTTTTCTTAGAAAAGAGGAATTTTTTAAAAAAATTTGTTCATGTTTACTGCATGCACGCGTGGTTTCTACGATGATACCTATAGCTTATACGTTGATCATCTTCTTTCCCGCTTCAAAGTATATTGTTTTTCAGGTTTATTTACAATCAAACAGTCATTCAAGTAATTTTATTTTCACCTCTTTTTCTACAAAAATAAGACAATAAAACCAAAATATTCAATGTGTGTACCCAATTAGATGATTATAATCTTAATTTCACCTAGCTATATAGTTAATTAGAGCCATGTTATATATACTGGGCACTGGCTCGTTATATTTCCCCTAAAATCTGAACGATTATTTTAGGTCTTTAGTCTCCTTATATGGTTTTGGGCAATCCTTTTCTCATAAATTAGCTTTTGGGGTTGAGTTAGACCCAAGGTCCATTTATCATGTTATCAGAACCAGGCCCATCCCAATTATTGTTACCGATGATTTGCCTCCTTTTATGTTGTCCGCGCTCCAGAGTGCAGGCCTAGGCGTGAGGGAATGTGTTGAGTTATCCCGCGTCGGTGGGATTTGATGTCTTTGGTCTCCTTATATGGTCTTGGGCAATCCTCATATCATAAGTTAGCTTTTGGGGTTGAGTTAGGCCCAAGTTCCATTTCTTTGGTCTCCTTATATGGTCTTAGGCAACTCGTCTCATAAAATCTTTTGGGGTTAAGTTAGGTCCAAACTAGCAAATATAAATTTTAACTCTATCCTCCATGTGAATTTAATTAAACTAATTATGAGAAATTTGCTATATTCCCCTCGAATATTAAGTAGGACGGCTTAACTAAAATTAGTTAACTGGATTAACTACATCAGATATACTCGTTAATGTTGGAAAAATCGGGTAATTTTCCCACTACGACAACACAACTAGTGAAATGAACTAGTTCAAAAACAAATGAACTAGACAGAACACTAACACAAATACCCGACAAATAATATTGAATATTATACTACAACAGAAAAGAAATAGAGCGGAATAATAAAAGAGATAAAGAAAGAACACACCCGAAAAATTTGTTAAAGGAGTTCGGCCAATTTAGCCTAGTCTCCGAGCACCGCTCAAACAGCCCGCTTTTTATTAATGTGGGAGAAGAGAGTACTTGTTGGGATACTAACATTGAAGGCGGAGGAGTTAATTTATAATCTCCAAATCCTCCTCCCAAAAGAAAACCCACCGATGTGGGATTTCAATTAGAGCCAAAAAGTCAACAATTCTCCACCTTGGCTCTAATTGAAGTCCCACCAAATACAAATCTTCTCAAACAAACATAACAAAAAAATAGTTTCGTGGTGCTTCAAATTTGCGCCTCCGGGCGCCAAACTTCAAATGTGCAAGACATTAACCAAGTCCAAACAGTGTTCGAACTTGGCCTTTGGAACCACCTTGGTGAGCATATCTGCAGGATTCTCCGTAGTGTGAATCTTCTGGAGAAGTATCTCCTCTTCTTCGAGAATCTCCCGCACAAAAAGATAGCGAACGTCAATGTGCTTTGTCCGTGCATGAAAGACTTGATTCTTTGCTAAATGAATAGCACTCTGACTGTCAGAATATACCTCAAGTTGTTTCTGACCAACTCCCAAGTCTTTAAGCAACCCATAAAGCCAAATTGCTTCCTTCACAACCTCTGTAATTGCCATATACTCTGCCTCTGTTGTAGACAAAGCCACCGTTGACTGCAAGGTAGACTTCCAACTAACTGGCGCTTTTGCTAAAGTGAACAAATAGCCAGTTGTAGAACGCCGCTTATCCAAATCACCTGCATAATCAGAATCACAATATCCAACTATGCATTGACCAAGTGATTCATCCCGCTCAAATATCAATCCAATATCTACGGTATTTTGAAGATACCGTAGAATCCATTTCACAGCTTGCCAATGACCCTTGCCCGGATCATGCATGTACCTGCTAACAATACTA
>MCJB01006947.1:0-67593 GCA_002018475.1 Nicotiana obtusifolia
CTACCAGATAAATACAGAGACTTGAAGCAGAGTGCCGATAAAACACAGAGTGATCAGCTTCACTACGAGTCATGCCAAATTCCTGGATAACTGTGCTGAACTTACCAAACCAGGCTCGAGGAGATTGCTTTAGACCATAAAGTGACCGATGCAAGCGACATACAAGGTGACGAGACTCCCCCTGAGCAACAAAACCAGGTGGTTGCTCCATATAAACTTCATCCTCAAGATCACCGTGAAGAAACGCATTCTTAATGTCCAGCTGATAGAGAGGCCAATGACGAACCGCAGCCATGGATAGAAAAAGGCGAACTGATGCCACTTTTGCCACGGGAAAGAAAGTATCACTGTAATCGAGCCCAAATATCTGAATATATCCCTTGGCAACAAGACGGGCCTTAAGTCGATCAACCTGGCCATCAGGACCAACTTTGACTGCATACACCCAACGACAACCAACAGTAGATTTACCTGAAGGAAGATGAACAAGCTCCCAAGTACCGCTAGTATGTAAAGCAGACATCTCGTCACTCATAGACTGTCGCCAACCTGGATGAGACAACGCTTCACCTGTAGACTTAGGAATGGAAACCGAGGACAAAGCAGATATAAAAGCATAATGGGGAGATAACAGACGATGATAACTTAAACCAACATAATGAGGATTAGGGTTAAGTGTGGTCTGTATACCTTTCCGAAGTGCAATCGGTGTACTAGGAAGAGACAAGTCCGCAGTAGGAGCAAGGACAGGTGCAGGACGGGAACCAGTGGGGCCTGATGTAGTGCGTGGACGACGATGATAAGTCAAGAGTGGTGGAACAACACTAGACTCATCATCGGTTGGTATGAGTGAAACTTCTGTGGTGGAAGGTGGAGGAGGAGCTATAGTAAATTCCTCATAGGTCGGTATAGGTAAGACGTCAGATATATCAAGGTGGTCAGCAGAGGTAAAGAAGGGTTTAGACTCAAAGAATGTGACGTCAGCTGACATAAGGTACCTACGAAGATCAGGGGAATAACAACGATATCCCTTCTGAACACGAGAATAACCAAGGAAGACACACTTGAGAGCACGAGGAGCTAACTTATCTTTCCCAGGTGCTAAGTTATTAACAAAACATGTGCTCCCAAAAACACGAGGTGGAAGAGAGTATAAGGGTGACTGGGGGAACAATACTCAATGAGGAACCTGATCCTTGATGGAAGATGAAGGCATCCGATTAATCAAATAACAAGATGTGAGAACTGCATCGCCCCAGAAACGCAGCGGAACACGAGATTCAATTAGAAGTGTGCGAGCAGTCTCAATAAGGTGCCTATTCTTTGTCTCTGCAACCCCATTTTGCTGAGGGGTATAAGGACAAGATGTCTGATGAATAATTCCTTGAGAAGTCATAAACTGCTGAAACTGAGAAGATAAATATTCTAAGGCATTATCACTTCGAAAAAGCGAATAGAAACACCAAATTGGTTTTTGATTTCAGCACAGAAACTCTGGAATATAGAAAATAATTCAGAACGATCTTTCATTAAGAAAAGCCAAGTACACCTTGAATAATCATCAATAAAACTTACAAAATAACGAAATCCCAAGGTTGTACTGACTCTACTAGGACCTCATATATCAGAATGAACTAATGAGAAAATAGACTCTGCATGACTCTCAACACTACGTGGAAAGGAAGCTCGAGTATGTTTCCCAAACTGACACGACTCACAATCTAATTTAGACAAACTAGATAAACGAGGTACCATCTTCTGAAGTTTGGATACACTCGGATGTCCTAAACGTTTGTGGATTAAGTCTGGAGGATCTGTAACTAGACATGTTGTGGAAGGACTGAGTGAGTTAAGGTAGTAAAGGCCTTCTGATTCACGTCCTGTACTAATCGTCTGTCCCGTACGGCGGTCCTGCATAATAAAAGAATCGTCAATAAAATATATACCACAATGGAGTGCACGAGTTAAACGACTAACAGATGCAAGACTAAAAGGACAGCCAGGGACATAAAGAACCGAATCTAGGGTGATAGAAGGCAAGGGATGAGCTTGTACAACTCCTTTGGCCTTAGTTTAACAGCCATTGGCTAAAGTAACAGTGGGAAGAGACTGTGAATGTACAATATTTGACAAAAATGACATATTACCAGAGATGTGATTAGAGGCGCCCGAGTCCATGACCCATGGCCCAAGAGTAGTAGACTGGGAAACACACGCAAAAGAATTACCAGCAACTGAAGTATTAGTCTGAGCAATTGAGGCTACTTGTGGAGATGTCTGCTTACTTGCGCGATACTGGAGGAGCTCATTATATTCTTCTTTAGATAACGAAACTCCGTGGTTACCTGTAGTCTCGGTCTGAGCAATGTGAGCATTTTTGGATGGACGACCACGTAAGGAATAGCACATTTCACGAGTGTGTCCAAGTTTGTGACAATAAGAACACTTGGGTCTAAATCTTCCAAAACGACCTCCTCCTCGTCTATTCTCCATAGTTTGAGACGCTAGAACATCCACTGTCTGGGATGCGAGAACAGATGAATCAAGTATCTGTGATGAGGTCACTGGGTGACTTGGTGCTGCAGCAAGGCGAAGTAATCTAGAGAATACTTCATCAACTGTGGGGACAGTCGGACTAGCCAAAATCTGATCGCGTACTGAATCAAGATCATTAGGAAGTCCAGTGAGAGTAAGAATTAGAAACATCTTCTGCCGCTGCTCTTGTTGTTTCTCGACACTAGCAGAGACTGGCATCAACGTCTCAAATTCCTCCATGACTGCCTGTACTTGAACCAAGTAGACATATCTAATTCCTGCTTCTTTAAGTTTGTCATCAGCGATATGACATCATAGAAGCGAGATATGTCATTAGTGTATAAGGTACGAATAAGGTACGAGCCTTTGCCCAAACCAAATAACATGTCTGGAATGGACGAAATAAGGGCATCAACTTGGAATCAATAGATCGCCACAAGATGCTACATAACTGAGCATCAATCTTTGCCCAAAGTGCTATCGCCTTTTCATCTCCTTCGCTGGATTGGTTGATTAGATGATCATGAACACCTTGACCTTTACACCACAACTCGACAGATGAAGCCCAAGCTAAATAGTTTGAACTTCCTATTAAGGGCTCCGAGGTAATCATAGCACCACTAGAGCTTCCAAAACTCATGTTTCTAGGCCCAAAAACATCATATCCGAAAGACATTGTTGCAAATAAAAGAAGGAATCAAACTGTAACTCACTGAAAACAGAGTAAAAAGACTACTGGAGCTACTGGAATTTTACTGTAGCTGCTGGATTTTTACTGTAGCTGCTGGAAATTACTATAGCTGCCGGAAAAAACTCAAAGTGCTTGAAATGAAACGAAAACAATAAGGGTAGGATCGGAATTACCAGGCGACCCAACTGCTCTGAAGGAACTTTTTCAAAAAATGGCCGGAACTAGCCGTACGCGCCGGCGCGTGAGCTTCTGGTGGCGCGTGGGAGCGTGTGAAGCAGTGGCTGCCGGAGATTTTCACTGGGGTTTGGTCCCCGGACACTGATGACTCTTGTGGTAGTGTTGGATTTTGCACAACACTGACAAAAACAAGGCAGACGCAAATAGCCTTGAAATAGGTCACCGGAAAAAGACTTCCGGTGACTGATTCCTCTTCCCGGAGTCGCTGGAATTTATGCACAGCGATAAAACTCTCACGATAGCTCTGATACCATGTGAGAAAGCACGGGAGAAAGAAAATATATTATTGATGTTTTATTCAATACAAGAAGTCCTTATTTATAACTATATTCTACAAGCACATACTACACTTCTACCAATGTGGGACAAGACTCTATTATATACATATCTATAAAACTAACAAATTCTTTAACAATGTGGCACCTGGATAAGCTTTTCTTGCATCATCAAAGCTACCCACAAGGCAACCAATTAGATAGTCTTTCGATCTCTCTAAGCTTTCTCATCCAATGTAATCCTATTAGCTGGACTATCTAATCTAATTCTCTTATGCCCTGTTCTGGCAACATCTACACTGTTGCAGCTTCTGCACAGGGTCGTTTGCGCAAGTTAGATTTTAGATTCCTCTGTATTTTTGCTCTTCTACAGAAATATATGAATCTTCTCTGCATATTTCCATCCAACATTTTCTATTATTTCTGGAATAATTACTGCATTCTAAACTCCCCAATCCATGCTTCATATCTTTCCTTCTAAATCTATTAAAGTTTTAATATACTCTAGACCCATAGACTGAACCTTATATTCCCATCTACGACATGCCTTATCAGAAAATTACTGGAATAATTACTGCATTCTAAACTCCCCAATCCATGCTTCATATCTTTCCTTCTAAATCTATTAAAGTTTTAATATACTCTAGACCCATAGACTGAACCTTATATTCCCATCTACGACATGCCTTATCAGATCCTTCAGAACCTGCCTTGGTAGATTGGAAACTCAACCGAGATTTTCCCCATCTATCTTAATTTGCATGTAGAGTTTCTTGTTTGTCCTACCATCATGAACCAGTTTAGCCCGACGTTGCTGATATCAACGAGCTCAAAGGATTTCTCACCCACCAAGAAGTATGTTTCTCATATTGGAGCCAGTATTTTGAGTTTTATGGATTCTAGATTATTAAAAAAAAAAAAGCAGATTATTGGGTTCTTGATAAACTATTTCTAAATATTAGGCAGAATTTTTAACACAAATACAGGATTTGGGCCAAAGCTACTGGGTCCAACTGAACCTCTAAGTTGACGGTACCTCCACCCCTATCTCCATTCTTTTCATGTTCTTGAAGAACGAATCAACAAATCCACATATGTCTAGGCATAAGTCACTTTGTCAACAGGCTCCTTCTTACAAATCAATAATGGCGATGGGATTTGTATTTTCAAAGTAATTTTTTAAGCTCTTTTCTACCTAATCAATTTAACAGTCTTTCAAATATCTAATTCTTGACTTTCACACAACTCAGAGTGGATCAAGTACTTTCTGACAAGGGAAATAAAATACAAATACGTTAAGATCGCAACAAGAAATATCCATGGAAAACAGTTATCCTTTAAGCAGTTATTCCAAGTGTGAATTGGGATATGTTAGGCACGTAAGCCATGACAAAAATCACTTGTTTTCAGAGTTTGGTTCCTTATCTCAGCATACACAGAATATACCTGATAAAATCATACAATAAAAGCAAATTATGGATACATTTTTTTTTCCATTCAATGCCTTTCACTTGCAAACTCGTTGAGCATTATGTAGTGTCTCTCTTCTTGGAATGCGACTCATGATTTCATTTGGCTGTCCATGTTTCTGCAGACTTTCATATGCCTTCCATCTCTTGAAAATTGCTGGATACCTAAAACCTATTACTGGACATGTTCCTTTATATGCAGCAATTACATTTTCTTGTTACTTCAATAGCTAAATTGTGAATAGAGAGTTTCATAGTTTAACACTTCCTAGGTCACGAAAAAGTATTTTAAAAAATCTGAGAAAGTTAAAAATGGCAAATACCACACAGATAAACCAGCAGAAGTTAATAGCAACGCACTTTAACAAAGGAGCATGTCAAATTTCAGTAGAAGTCTATGCAGGATATGAGAACATCTATACAAATATTTCCCAAGGAAAAAGACTTCAGTCAGGTAAATTGTTTGGATTAAGAAGCTATAAAGCATTAAAATACAGATTATAAAGAGGTCAACAATTTTCACTGCCCGGAAATGCAGAAAATAGAGTAAAATAGTTACTATAAAAACTTCCCTTCTTTAATCTTAGAAACGTATGGCAGAAAGTTTTCATTTAAAAGAATAAGTACCTGAGAAGTAAAACTACCATGCAAAGCTTGAACCTTATGAGGGAAAAGATGATCCTCAAAATCACCGTGTCCTAGTTGACCATATTTGCTCCAACCATATGTATACAAAGAACCAGAAGACGAAACACAGATAGTGTGCCGCCAACCGCATGCAACCATGAACATCTTTTCTCCCTGCAATTCTAGATATCAGGTAAATAGACAAAGGGGGCTAAAAACAGGAACAAAGATTAGATCAAGCGCCGGCAGAGTGCAGGCAGTCGTATATAATATTTGTACAGAGCGTAGCTGAAAACCTATCTCAAGAACCAAAGCCAAACAGAATATTATCTAAAGTTGTAAAGAGAAAATTCAATATACTTTCAGCTCAACAAGTTGAGAACATAGAGGTCCATTATCGCCAGTATGCATGTAAAAGCCAAGTGAAAAAGGGGAAAAGAATAGGAAAAAGACAATATAGCTTAGTACAAATTGTTTGCTTAATGTTACAGAATATTGTAGAATTGTGTAAAGATATTCTCTTGCCTTATATAGCTAGCTAAATCATAGGAGAGATTTGTAGGATATTTACTAACCTTTGATAGAGCCTCTTGTAATTGTATAAATACATGTACTCCGAGATTGTGAAATACAAGTTATTCCCTTGAATTTCATGGTATCAGAGCCTAGGGCTCAAGATCATTGTCCAGCAAAATCGAAACTTTTCCTGGCATCTTAGGAAAAGGCTTCGCTACATGGGTCAAAGCTAAGAAGTGAGAAGTTTATCTCATCACCACTGTATGAAGAGAGGGAAGGAGGTTTCCAGCCAAAGGATTCTTCTCCGGCATCAGGGTGGGCAGGAGTGAATCTCACATGCCAGTTGTACCTTGTGACTGTCTCTCACTCGCCGGTGCGTGGGGTCCGTGGTCCGGCAAAACAGATCTTGGCTTGTTTCTTCGGCGTCGTCTCTTCATTCATTGTACTCTTCTGGTGTTGAATCTCTATTTAAACGTGTGTTGATTCATTTTGTTTCCATCGTAAGTATTCTGCAATTTTACACTTATTGTTTGGGTAGGGTTCTGTTATTTCTAGGAAGGAGAGTTTTGCTTCAATTGTGGAGTAGTCAGTATTTTTGCATTAATTGAAAATGTCTGAAGATAAAACTTATGTTACTTATGGGGTGGATTATTCCGACACTTTCTCTCTGGTGGCCAAGCTCACTTTTGTTAGCTTGTTTATTTAGCTAGCTGCTTTTGAGAATTGGCCACTACATTAGTTGGATATCAAGAATGCATGGTGATCTCCAAGAAGAAGCGTATATGGAGCAACCTCCCAGTTTTGTTGCTCAGGAGGAGCATGGGAAAGTCTGTCACCCCGATGAAATCCTTGTATGGTTTGGAACAAAGTCCTCGTGCTAGGTTTGGAAAATTTAGTGAGGTAGTTCAGGAGTGGGGGCTTACAAAGAGCAAATGTGATCACCCAGTACAATCAACGGTTGGAATTATTCTTCTTGTTGTATATGTTGATGATATTATCATCACATGAAGTGATTATGCAGGGATCTCTTCTCTCAAGTCATTCTTGCACACTAGGTTTCACACGAAAGACTTGGGACAGTTGAAATACTTTTTGGGAGTAGAAGTATCTAGACGCAGGAAGGGAATATTTGTGTCTCAAAGAAAATATACCCTTGACTTGCTTGAGGAAACTGGAAAGTTGGCAGCCAAGCCTTGTAATACTCGAATGGGTCCTAACGTGCAGCAAACAAAAGATGATGGTGATCCCTTTGACGATCCAGAGAGATACAGAAGATTAGTTGGAAAATTAACTATCTCACCGTAACTCGCCCGGATATTACTTTCGCAGTAAATATTGTTAGCCAGTTCATGTCCACACCTATAGTCAAACATTGGACTGCTTTGGAACAAATTATGTGTTACTTAAAAGGAGCCCCTGGACTTGGCATATTATATAGTAACCATGGGCATACTCGTATTGAGTGCTTTTTGGATGCTGATTGGGCTGGATCTAAGATTGATAGAAGGTCTACTACTGGATACTGTGTTTTTGTAGGTCGAAATTTAGTATCATGGAGAAGTAAGAAACAGAATGTTGTATCTCGGTCCAGTACCGAATCCGAGTACAGAGCTAGGTCACAATCCACGTGTGAGATTATGTGGGTACGTCATCTTTTAAATGAAGTTGGGTTGAATTATTTACACCAGCAAAACTTTGGTGTGATAATCAACAAGCTGCCCTTCATATCGCCTCTAATCCAAGGTATCATGAAAGAACTAACACATTGAGGTGGACTGTCATTTTATTCGTGAGAAGATTGAGGAAAACTCAATTTCCACTAGCTATGTGAAGACAAGAGAGCAGTTAGCTGATTTATTCACAAAGGCGTTGAGTGGAGCTCGAGTTGATTATCTATGTAACAAGCTGGGCATGATCAATATCTATTCTCCAGCTTGAGGGGGAATGTTACAGAATATTGTAGATTCGTGTAAAGATATTCTCTTGCCTTATATAGCAAGCTAAATCGTAGGATAGATGTGTATGATATTTACTTACCTTTGATAGAGCCTCTTGTAATTGTATATATACATGTACTCCAGAGATTGTGAAATACAAGTTATTCCTTGAATTTCACTTAAATAATCCATGATTTCCAAAAATTAAACGTACTATCTCAACAAGCTGAAACCAAGGAGGTGGGTCGACTTTTGCCAGAATGCATGAAAATAACTAGGTGAAAAAGAAAACACAAATTAATAAATGGAAGAAGAAACCCGAAATTTACCTTACTTCTAACCGGTGCACTTCTTTCAATAGATACAAGAAGATGAACAAACCAATCATTTCAACAACTTAACGATCCAAATTAGTTCTTCAGGTTCAAAATAATTACATGAAATCACCACAACGTCATTCGTCCAAAGAAGGAAGTCTCTCAACGTCCATAGTAGAGTCTGCTTGGCATTAGCTATGTACAATACAAAATATTTACAGCCTTCATGCAAACAAAATCCACATATACAGATTACAGACTCAAGGTAAACATTTCAGGGCACTATGTTTCTCTCCTATAATCCTTTTGTTTGAAGCCCAAGGCATAACTCAAAATGAATACAACAGCCTAACCATTTGACACGCTCAATATACTTTCCAAATAATTCTCTCCGAATGATTTCTGCGAATATTCATTTTTTTACCTTTTCCCCAGTTTCCCCTAATCCAAAAGAACTTATAAATCTGCAGATTAAACACTTCTGACACGAAAAGAAAATTGAAAACAAACATTAAACTTTGTGGTACATGTCAGCAATACATCTTTTTGAGCAATAACAGATACACATTATAAAAATTATTCCATACCACAAAACAAAGTTTTAAGCCCAGTTGTACGATGTGGTTACAGTAATTAAAAAATAGCCTTATAGTAATCAACAGAATTCCACACGAGATGCCTACCACAGTAGCTGAAACTTTTACTGGAACCAAGCGATCATTTCGGTCACCTAACCCCAGATTACCATATCGACCCCAACCCCAACCATAAAGTTCACCATCTTCTGTAACAGCAGCTGTATGTTCCGCACCAGCAGCAACCATTTTTACAGGTATTCCCTGCAAAAGCGCCGTGTAGTCAAGTACATTTCAGATATTCTGACACCAAATCAAATATGATATGCAACCAAAGAAATTCAAATTCTTATCAAGTCATTCATCGAGAAAGTTTCATGGATAACCTTTCAAAAAAACCAAAAAATTCAATTACAAAAATCAATTATTGTCCATCCTTGGATAACTAACAAAGCAGATGCATATCTTCTACACCAGGTTTCGGCTGGAGTACTTACATATCTTTGCAAAATGAAAGCAACAAAGGTTCCCACATCACAAGTATTCCAAATGACGCACTCAAAACCGAGTAATTTTAGAGAATATTTTCTCATTATGTGAGCAATTTGAAGTTTATCACCACTATATGAATAAAGCTATTAATTTATTGGAATTCAAACATATAAGGTAAGTGAAGCCTTGAGAGTAAGGATACTTTACACCATCTTTTTGACAAGTCACCAGGAATGTCACAGAAGAGTTTGTGAAAGAACAAGATAATAACTACATAAAACGTAACAAACAATTAGGAAGCAATACCTTGAAAGCTTCAATCTTTTGAGGCACAAGAGAGTCCTCTGTGGTGCCAAGGCCTAGTTGGCCATTTTGATTTCTCCCCCAACTAAAATTGAATGATAACAATATTAATAGTTGGATTCAAATTGTCAGATGAAAAAGAAGCAGCTTTAGAAATAATAAAATCTTATATCAAGAAAGCAATTCCAAGTATGCAAACCAGATTTCTATATTATATATTCAGGGAAAACTTAAAATGTGATCCTACTAGTCAGAGAAAGAGACAGGATGATAATATAAAAATTACATAATATAAAAGAATGTGGAGGGAAGTGCTTTTTGTCCTTTGTTTCGTTTGAGCAGAAAGTGGAGACAAAAGGAAATAAATGTCACTTTTTTGGGGGAGACGGAATTGTATTCTTTCCATCTCTCTAAATAAACATAATAAGCCAAAAAGAATTCAAACTTTCTCTTTCGGTAGTTGATAGTTTATTGAGAACCCTACAATTTTGGATAGTGGTTCTTACTTGTTATATTCATCAAATAAGAGAGCTTCATGTCCTTTCAAAACTTCAGTGTCATGTTTCACTTTTCATGCTTCAAATCATTAAGTTGGAAATTTGTGGCTGCTATATGTTGGATTCTTTCTGTACAACTTTTAAACAATGTGGTTTCTAAGCATCCAAATTTTGCCATTAAGAAAAAATTAAACACCTTCATTTTCATTCTGGAACTGGCCAAATCATAGCAGGCAATTAACAATTTTGAACTCAAACTAGCAAAAAGTGACAGATGAGAGCCACAAATTTTTAGAACAAAAGATCGCCTCAAGTTTGCAGAAGTAATGTTCAAAAATAGAAAGATTGATGAACAACCAATTTACTTTAAGAAAAAAGATGAATAGAGAAATGAGACCAGAAGTCTTAAGAGTTAAATATTGATAGAAGATTGATGAACATGGTAAAATTACAGATGCACCTAATTTAGATTGGACAAATGTCATAGCAACACTGGTTAAGGAGACAAAACAAACATATTAATCAAAAGAAAAGAAGAGAAATGAGCATAAGGTTTAACGGATCCACCAAAACAACAGCTCAAGAGCAGCAGCAACCAACCTCTGCACTTCGCCTTCCATTGTCACAGCAAGACAATGGCTGTCCCCACATGCAATCTGCTTAATGCATATACCATGCAGTGCTTTTATTGGTTGAGGAGTGAACAAGTCACTGGAGTTTCCATGACCCAATCTCCCAAAATCACCCCTACCAAATGAAATAGAAACAACGCCTGCTGATTTGATCCAAATGCATGCTGACACAATCATTAAAAGTACATGCTGCATAGAAAGTTAATGTTCTTCATGTTCTTTCATCGCAGAAATTATTCTTGGTAGGATTCAATCCACGTATTATGGTAAAACCCAAGCAGAATACTCCCATTTGTCACAGTGAAGACCCTGAGGAGTTGCTAAGATTGCACTGATTATGCGAAACTAAAAGCAAGTTCAATTATAAGACTCAATATACATAGGGCAAACACTCATAACGAATCTACATATATTGGATAAGATGGCTGAAAAAAGTGAGGACTACAGGAAATTAGAGATGTTGAATTTTGAACCCCAAAAAGAGGCTTCACTTCTTGACCATACCATTCTTCGAATATATTGTCACCACCAGCCAATGCACATACAATTTCAAGTACTTCATGAGTACCGAATTTATTTTCAAAAAGCTTGAATCATCATTTGATCAAGATGTAGAAGTTGATCTATTTGAATACCTAAACAATAAAGTTGTATCACATAAATTGGGATGGATGGGAGTATCAATCACAACTAAGGGTGACTAGTGAAATTTTACAACCAAAGAACAATACATTAAATTCTTTTTTGGCTGGATACATATGCGACCCCTTAAATTTGTCCGGTTTTTTAATTTTATTTAGACACAAACAAAGCCTTGTTCCTATTGAACACCAGAAGTGAAAATAAAGTGTGTTAATTAGACACACAGTGCTTACATGGCACAGTGTGTGCAATACACTCATTTAAGGCGCATGAAAGGCATAACTTTCGAAGAAAAAAGAGAACTTTTTTCTCACTTCTTCCCATTCTCTCTCCTACCACCACCTCCTCTGCCATGCCAGCCAGCACCACCTCCCCTTCTACCCTTCTCTCTTTTACTACTCAATACACATTACACACACACACAAAAAATGCACACAATTTTCATCCGAATACACTAGGCACACACAAACACAGAGACGACACTCACAATCTCAAATTCACTCGAACCCTAGTAATTTACCACCAAAGCCGCCATACACCCACTATAGCACCTCCATCGTTTCGATTTATAAATTTCACGCTGCCACTAGGCTCTTTCGCCTTATTACTGCTGTCCCACCTCCATAATAACCATCGTCTGCCATATCTCCCTCCAAATGCCGCCACTGAAAACCCAAACTCCTTTATCACCGCAATTCCTACCGCCACAAGCTACTGAAAAAAACTCAAAATAGAGTAAAATGAAGCTACGGGAAGCTGTTGTATTTGATAAAAACATAGTGAAATGGAGGTTGGTGTTGCCGGCTATTTTATTATTAATGTTATGTAGCGATGGTGGGTTTGCGGTCGTCAAGGATGATGGTTAACAAGAGTATGATGATAGCATGATTCTAGATGGAGATGAAATGGAGATAGATTGTGAACAATGGTAGTGAACTGGATAGAATAAGATGGTGTTGGATATTGTTTGTGGCTTTTGCTGTGAAAAGCGCAGGGGTGTAATGGAGAAGCTGTAAGGAATTTATGGTGGTTGTGAATGATTTTTTAGAGGAAGGAATAGAGGCTTGAGTGATAGTTCTTTCTTTATTTTTTAGGGAGTGTGAGGGTGGTTTTAATGGGGAGCTCTGTTGGCCAACCATGGCAGTAATTAAGAATGGGTGGAAGAAGAAGACTTTTCTAAAAGAAATTTTTTTAACTATTTTCCACTTGTCACATTTTGATTTGCTCTTTTTGCCACATACGAAACGTTTAACAACACACGCTTATATTGTTTTGCAGATTGTGAAAATTGTGGCTGATAGATATACTTAGGCATGAGTTCAGGTGTTCAATAGGAACAAGGCTTAGTTAAAGTGTCTAAATGAAAAGATTGGGCCAGTTTAAGCTATCGCGTATGTATTCAGCCTTCTTTTTTTGATGAATAGAACAAGACTCTTAATTCTTGAGACTATAAGAACTCGAGGAACGCCAAGAATGATAGAAACTCAAGCAAAGATGGGAAAAGCATATCCTTAATGAAATTATTTCATGAAAAATTGAACAGGTAAAGCATTAAGAAGTGAACTGTTTTTTCCAGGTGCTTGCTTGCACAACACGGTTTTCTATTAACAAAAATTAGTTTACAAAACACACAAAAATGTATGTTTACCGAGGTAACGTGACTGAAAAGATAATAACTTATTTCAAACCTATAAGAACAAAAGATATTGAGAAGCTACAAAACAGTGGAAGACTTCAAAGTCAACTCAATTAAAGCAGCACTCTCAAAGCCAGAGGTCTATTACCAGCATCTACCACTCTTTGCTTCCTAGATCATGCTATTGTTAGTTAATAGTTGCTGCATGTTGTCACATCTTAACTGGATGTTTAATCAAGCTCCCAATTCATCAGCATTTGTAGTTGCCTCTTTGTGCTGTTATAATCTCTTTTATGTTCGCTTTGTTTCTAAAAGTTAAGAGATTTTTATCACATTGGCCAACTTTTATGTTCGAACTACATGAAGCAGATTTAGGATCTCACCTCTAACGTTCCATTCTTCGGCATGCTCAAAATAAAATTGCAATATGTAGAAGAGGTAGCTTCACGAACTGCTTCCTCAAGTTGCGTATAAACAGGTTTTGGACAGTTCAGAAAAGGGACTAACTAAGATAAGATCTATTAATATACAAACCACAAAAGTATCAAGAATCTCAGGTTCACTAAGAGCCAAATTCCTGAGATAACATATGTTTAATACTAGCTAATATCAAGAACTTACCAGTTATCATAACTTCAACAAACATTCTGAATAGACTAACGTTTTAATTAGAAGTATTTGATGGAATGAAAACCTACCATCCCCAGCTATAGACTTGCTTGAGGGCCTCAGAGTAAGCAGTTGCATGATCAGCTCCACAAGTAACAGATACTATTTGCTGCTCATCCAATGCACTCACCTGAGTTGGAGAAAATCGATCTTCAGCATCCCCAAGGCCGAGTTGTCCATCCTCTCCCCTTCCCCATGAGCAAACGACATTTGCAGCTGCAAGTACATGAATTGCATCAACCATCCATCATGCCAAAAAGCTTAATAGTTGAGCTGACAGCTGAAGTACTGAATCGAGCTCTTCTCTTGTTCAGTATTGCATACTCCAAGTTCAAATTTCCATATAAGGTATCATGCAACAAGACTTAATAATTGATTATGCGAGTTGTTGTAACAACATTTTGGACCAGCTCAAAGTCAAATAGACATGTTTGCAATTTGAGTCAATCTAACTTAATTAAGCATGGGTTACACAGTGCTCCAAAAGAAGCTATCTGAAGCTAACAGTTGCAGTCAAACACCAAGTCATCCAAGTACAACTTTTAAGATCATTTTGTCTAAGAAATTAAGTTACATACACATACAGTGTAAAGATTTTTCACACTATTAGTGTAGTTTAACCTACTATAGCAGGTTAGATACCACTTTTATGCTGTAACAAATTAATGCTTATCATAGACCCTAAAACATATTATAACAAGTCTCATTGGTTGAATAATTATTAAAAAGAAACTGGGAAACCTGGTTATTAAAAAGAGATTAACCCTAGGGCCAGTACTAGACACGTTATTAACAGTGCTTCCAGTCTCTACTGGGACCTTAGCAAAGCAAAATACCTAACAGAAGTCGCAAGGAGGGATGAACTAAGTTTAGACTTGACAGTATATGAAAGCTAGCCAGAACAGGTGAAGGTTCAAGTTGTGGAACTACACAAATTCAACAGACAATATCGTAGCTATATGAGAAATGAAAGGAGAACAAAGAGAAAGAGGAAGAAGAAAGAAAGAGCAGAACTAGGGTTTCATTATCATTAACATGCTTGGCAATTCCAGTACAATATAAGGGAGCAATGCTCCTGACAATTCCCAATAATCTCCACGTCACTGTTATCCAAACAACGAAATTAACTAACTCAGGACTCAATTGGAAAAGGGCAAGACTTAAAGGGATCAAAGGGAAGTTAAGAAGCTATTAGTAAAGCTCGAGGGGAAGCCCTAGATGGACATTACAAGAAGCTAGTGACACCAAAAGAGGAGAAAGAAATATCTAACCTAGCTCGACTGAGAGAGGGGGAAAGGAAAAGCAAAAAGTTTTGTGTTCATGCTCCACATTTATGAAGCAAAGGTCACATTTTCCAAATTTTGCCTAGACAAGATATGCTTTATTACACATTTACTCTTTTCCTTATTTTAAAAAAAAAAAAGATATGCCTTATTTACAAGATGGAAGAGCAAAAAGTTTTGCGTTCATGCTCCACATTTATGAAGCAAAGGTCATATTTTCCAAATTTTGCCTAGAAAAGATATGCGTTATTACACATTTACTCTTTTCCTTATTAAAAAAAAAAAAGATATGCCTTATTTACAAGATAGAAGATCTGTTGATACGGCCTTTAACCCATTAGGAGTACTTTCACGAATGGATGTAGGAAAAATATTTTAATGTTCACTAGGGTTAGCAGGGAGTCTATTAGATAGGCATTAGCGAATAGCAACCTTTTGATGAGAGATATAAACAAGAAGCTTTGAAAAAAGTTTGATAAGTGCATTTACCTGATTTTAAGCTCCTGTTTGTCCGTAAAGTTTTCTCACTTTTTTTCAAAAATATTTTGAAAAACATTGTTTGGTTACAAAAAGTGACCAGATTTTGGGCACTTGGTTACCTTCCAGAGCACGGCGGCCAAGACCTAAATCGATTATCTCCTTCCTAGGAGGTGTGATAAAGTTACGTGCACTGATTGCAAGGATATTGTAGATTTTGAGAAGAAAAAAAAGCTTCTTGCATTTCTGTGTTTCTTACATCCCTAAGCAAAGGTATTTATACACTAAGTCCTATGACTATTTTAGGAAGGAAAATAATTTACAATCAATTATAATAAATCGGAATAAAATCAAATCTCAATTAGAATCAAATCGTTCCTAATAATTAAGTCAATCAACACTCCCCCTCAAGTTGGCGCAAAAATGTCGCACGTGCCCAACTTGCAAACCAGTATATGAAAAGTCCGTTTGTTGAGACCCTTGGTAAACACATCAGCAAACTGTTTTTCTGCTGGCACATGAAACAAACTCAAGACACCAGTTGTAATTTTTTCTTTGATGAAGTGTCGATCAAATTCCACAAGCTTTGTTCGGTCATGGTACTGGATTATGAGCTATATTAATGGCAGCCTTATTATCACATTACAAGGAAAGTTTTCCTTTTCCAGAGAGTCTCAATTCCTTTAATAGGTTTTGTAGCCAAATAAGTTCGCAAACACACTGGGCCATAGCTCTATATTCTGCCTCTGCACTTGATCTAGCAACTACACTTTGCTTCTTGCTTCTCCAAGTAACTAAGTTTCCTCCTATGAATGTACAGTAACCGAATGTAGATCTTCTGTCATCCAGAGATCCAGCCCAATCCGCGTCTGTGAAGGCTTCTATTTGGAGGTGATCATGCTTGGAGAAAAGTAGACCATTCCCTGGAGCAGACTTTAGATACCGCAAAATGTGAAAGACGGCTTGCATATGAGGATCTCGAGGATTATGCATGAACTGACTCACAGGACTAACTGAATGGGCTATGCCTGGTCTAGTGTGGGAGAGATAAATGAGTCTTCCAATCAACCTCTGATATCTCTCCTTATCAACTGACTCTCCAACTCCGCTTTGTAACTTGTGAATTCTTTTAAGGGGCGATTTTACGAGTTTGCAACCTGTCATACCAATTTCTTTCAAGAGATCCAGAAGATACTTCTTCTGAGAAATAAAGATTCCTCATTTTGATCTAGCAAACTCAATTCCCAAGAAGTACTGTAATTTTCCTAGATCCTTGATCTCAAATTCATGTGCCAACAACTTCTTCAATCGGGTCATTTCCTCTTTGTCATCTCCTGTCACTACTATGTCATCAACATAAACTATGAGAAGAATGAGTCTACCCTTATGATGTCTTATGAAGAGGGTGTGATCAGCATCGCTTTGTTGGGAACCAAAGAAGATCATTGCTTTGTAGAATCTGTCAAACCAAGATCTAGGGTATTGCTTCAGCCCGTACAAGGCATTCTTCAATCTGAATACCTTTCCTTGACTTTGTGCAGTATCAAATCCAGGAGGAATCTCCATATACACCTCTTCTTCTAAGTCTCCATGAAGAAATGCATTCTTCACATCAAATTGTTGCAAGTCCCAATCAAGATTAGCTGCACAAGAAAAAAGAATTCTAATAGTGTTCATCTTAGCAAGAGGGGCAAATGTCTCTAGATAATTTACTCCATAAGTCTGCGTGAATTCCTTAGCCACCAATCTTGCTTTGAATCTTTCAATCGAGCCATCAGCTTTATGCTTCACAGTGAAGACCCATTTGCAGCCAACCAACTTCTCGTCTGGTGGTGAAATAACAAGTTCCCAACTCTCATTTTTTGACAAGTTCCTTATTTCTTCTATCATAGCTTGCTTCCGTTTAGGATCTACAAAAGCTTCCCCCCAATTCTGGAGAATAGACACAGAAGAAATAGACAAGACAAAGGCTCTATAGGAGGAAGACAAAGAATTATAGGAAACAAAATTAGATAAAGGATGTTTGGTGGTGCAAGATCTGACTCCTTTTCTGTGAACAATAGGTTCATCTAACTCATTAGGAAATGTAGATAACTCACCAATAGAAGAAGGTTCAGCTTCGGTAGATTGCATGATGGCTTCTTCTGCTCTATTTTTCCTTGAGTAAGTTTTCAAATCAGGCCTATCCAAACGTCCAATACTCTCCGCTTGAATTCTTTCTCCAATTTCACTTTCCTCGGTGACAATGTCATCAAGAGGTCCAGTAATGAAAGTAGGTAGAATCACCTCTTCCTCCATACCGCTCTCCCCCTGAAGAGGTGATGAGATAATACTGAAATAGAGCTAAGATTCTCGATAAGTAACATCCATGCTAACAAAAGATCTCCTAGAGGGAGGATGATAACATTTGTAACCTTTCTGTGACACAGAATACCAAATGAAAACACACTTTATAGCTCTAGGATCAAGTTTCCCAGAATTTCTAGTGTGGACAAAGCAAACGCACCCAAACACCTTTGGAGAAACCCTTTAAAGCTTCTAGAGGACTACAAAAATTGAGAGTTTTAATGGGCATTCTATTGATAAGATAGGCAGCCACTAAAATAGCATTCCCCAATAAGGTTTTGGAAGATTCATGGTGAACATTAGAGATTGTGCTACTTCTAACAAATGCCTATTTTTTCTTTCAGAGACCCCATTTTGTGAACTAGTGTAAGGACAACTAGTCTAATGGACTATCCTATTGGACTCCAAGTAAGCACCAAATCTTCTATTCCATGTATTCGCTGCCATTGTCAGTTCTCAAGATTTTTGTTTTGGCATCAAACTGAGTACGAATCATCTTATGAAATGACTGAAAACAAGAGAAAACTTCACTTTTGGCTTTTAGCAAATATACCCAAACCATCGTAGTGCATCAATCAATGAAAGTAACAAACCGTCGACTACCAGACAAAGAAACAGTTTGTGTAGGACCTCATACATCAGATAAATAGTCATAAATGGAGTTGTGCTTCTATTATCACTCACAGGATAAGAGTTTCTAGTATGCTTGGTGTTGAATTGTCCCACATCGGTGGGATTTGAGGTCTTTGGTCTCCTTATATGGTCTTGGGCAATCCTCATCTCATAAGCTAACTTTTGGGGTTGAGTTAGACCCAAGGTTCATTTATCATGGTATCAGAGCCAGGCCCATCCCAATTATTATTACCGATGTCGGGCCCCCATTTATGTTGTCCACGCTCCAGAGTGCAGGCCTGGGTGTGAGGGGGTGTGTTGAATTATCCCACATCGGTGGAATTTGAGGTCTTTGGTCTCCTTATATGGTCTTAGGCAATCCTCATCTCATAAGCTAGCTTTTGGGGTTGAGTTAGGCCAAGGTTCATTTATCACTTGGCATATTCACACGCATCACAAAACATTGAGTCCTTGAAAACAAATCGGGATCTTCAAAACAAAGAATGATGGGTGTCCTAACCGTTTATGCCGCTGTATTATTTCTTAGTTGAAATCCTTACTTTCCCAAAAAAGGCTTGACTAGAGTTTTGAATTCCATAAAATATATACAAGTCATCATGCAATCTACCACTGTCAATCCTTTTCCCTGTTTGAAGATCCTAAAAGATACAATGATCGGGAAAGAACTCGATTGTACAGTTTAGAGCTTTGGTGATGGCACTAACAGAAAAAAGATTGACAGGGAACTCGGGGACATTAAGTACTGATGATAGTTTAATATTAGGAGTACAAACGATAAAACTTGTTCCAGAGATAGTTGTTAAGGAACCATTGGCTATTCTAACGTTATCTCCTTGAGACACGGAGAATAGCTTTGAATATCTTTAGAAGAGCCTGTCATGTGTCTATTTGCACCAAAATCAACAATCTAAAAATTAACGTGAGCAGCAAAGGCAGTACTTCTTGGGAGGAGCATTTACCATAGGTAGAGATTGCTTACAGTACAACTGGGCATTTTATTAGTAAGTCCCTGTAACTTTTTAGAAGAATCATTCTTATGAATCAAGTACCATTCAAACAAAAGATGCATTGTCTGTTTGAGTGAAAAAGAGGTAAGCTTTGAATAAACACTCTTGATCCATGTTTGTCGCCCTAGGCTTGCCATTATTTCATTACATTTTATTGATTGGTTCTAGCTCTAAAGAACATATACATAGAGCTATATCAACTTAAATACGTCTTGTTAACTAAATGATCAATTTCTATTGGTATGTCTTCATTTGAGGTTGAGTATTCCTCTTGCACCTTTGGATCTACACCTTTGGCTTAAGATGTTAGCTTAGATTTCAAAATAAGAGTTGAAGCTATGATGAAGATTCATAAGCAAGCAAAGAAGCAATTTGAAAAGAGGAATCAATAAGTGGACAACAAAGTCAATAAAAGCAGGAAGAGAGTTAAATTCCTACAAGAAATTGGATTTGGGTTCACTTTGAAAAGGAAAGGATTTCAATCAAAAGGAAGAACATCATGCAACGGCTGAAAGTCGTTGTTGCTTTAGATGATGCTAGGAGGAGAAGGGGCTTTTCAATTTCTTGAGAAAATTAATGATAACATTTATAAAATAGATTTGGCTAATGAATTTCAAGTGCACAATACTTTCAAGTTAGTGACTTGAATTCTTTTAATGTAGGTGATCCCTTGCATTCGAGGACCAATTCTTTTCAACAAGGGAGAATGATAACCGTCATGAAGCTAAAGAGTCCATTTCATCAAAATCATTCATAAGAAGTCAAGCCAAGGAACTAAGAGATCTTCACTTGTCCCTTTTGAAGATGGAATATTAAAAGAACCTTTGGGAGAAGCCATTCAGATCTACAATATTGCACAATTGAAGCACAAGATGACGATCAAGACTCAAGTTCCATTGAACAAGCACTTTAGGGAAAAAGTGGACTACCACAAGAGGGTGGAGATCGATCCATGGTGGCAGCCTAATAGCACCATTGCCATGATTTCTCCGCAATAGAGGCATGGTTAATCACATGAAGCTGGCTAAATATTATGCTGAGGAGTATTGAACACTATTATAAGAAGGCTATTAGGTCCTTTTAGACTTAAGACTTTGATAAATTGTATTCCTTGCAATGATAAGGCTTTACCTTTGGTTGCCTACAAACTCTCCTTGGTGCTTGCTTGAGGATTCTTTCCTCTCGAAGGTTCCAGATAACTTAGGTTCACTTTGGTGATCAATAAGCGGTATTTGGTTCTTACCATTTGTTTTCTACTGTATTCTAATTCAAATTGTGTCTTCTTTACGAGGTCTCTAGTGATTATATACCATTGGTGGCGTGTTCCATTCATTGCGAATCAAGTTTCTATTTCTCTTTCCTTATCTAGATCTATTTAGTGTTTCTTGTTGATTACTTCCTCTATTACACACTTTCTTATCCATCCTCCCAGATTTTCTCCATCAAAATCTGGAAATTGTAGTTTGGCCTTCAGAGGCTTTGGATTGAAGGTTGGCTCAATAAGGTGTGAGGGACTCGCAGTGTAGGTGGTTGTGGTTTGTTACTATCACTCCAAAGAGGGGTAATGTCACTCCTCTTTCAAATAAAATAAGGTTGGAAGGGGTAGAAACTACTTCAAACTCTTGAAGGTTATCTAACATCAACCATAGAATTCATATTACCTCGAGCTATATACCAATAAGTTCTACCAGCTTCCGTCTGGCTCAGGATAATTTGCGAAGTTCTCGTGGGACTCGTACACCTCCTTTAAGCATAGTCATAAACTGGTTTTGAGCCTATCTTATCTAGCTTTTTGATGGTGTCGAACGTGAAGGGCTGCAGTTAGTTCAATCTTCTTAAAAACTAACCTTTAACTTTTTGAATATTGGTTTTCAACCATTGTACAGTCTAAGAAGATATGAGTAGCTCTAATACCAATATAGCAGATAGATTAGTTGTTGGACCAAGAAACGAGAGAGAACGGAGAGAAAGGGAAAGGAGAAGGAAAGGGAGGAACTTAGGAATTCACTCTCGTTTAGCATGCTTCCAAATGGCAACCCCAACACATTATAAGGGAATAATGCAATTGATAATTCCTAATAACCTCCCTCACCCTTAACCTAACAAACAACGGAATTATCCAACTTGGCACTTAATTGGGAATGACAAAAATTAAATGGGACCAAAGTGTCCAATCAAAAGCTTCTAAATCTCATATCCAGCCAAATGCTAGGAGAAATCAAAGGGGTTGTTTGGTAAATGGTGGATATCCCATGGGATGGGATATCTCATGGGATTAGTGATCCTACCTTCTGTATAGGATAACTAATACCACCATTTTAGTGTAAAAGTTATTCCCGAATTAGCTAATACCTCAAACCAAACATAGGATAAAGTTAATCCAAACTTTATCCCGAAACTATTATCCTTATCCCATGTAACAAACGACCCCAAAGAGTGCAACTTTAGAAATAAATCACTTATACTTGGCTGAATGCTATTCCCAGAACCTTTCATTAATCCAACTTAGAAGCTTCAGTTTATAAAGCACCTGACGCCCATCCAGTAACTTGTACTACCGTCTAGCATAACAGTAAATGTCACCATTCAAATGTAAATGTTTGTCTCCATCATAAAGGATAAAACATTTATATGACCAGTAAGTATGCTAGAGATTCGAGAGAAAAACTGAATAAGAAAAAAAAAAAGCACTTCTTCATTTTCTCCTGTACATTTTTCACGCCCTAAGCATCAAAGGAATTTAATGGGGATATTTTACGTTCAAGATATAAGCAAAAATAAAAATATCACCAATAGAACTTTAACTATTTTCCCAATATATTGATTCATCTAATCTTACAAATTCTTACAGCCTTTTACTTTAGAAATTACATAAAGCTAAAAATATAACCTTTTTTGATTTACAAATTACAAATGAATAAAGATCAACGCCTTTAAGACGCTTTGGCTGGGGAAAATAACAGAAATTGTTGTACTTGTACCTACATCAAATGAAGGGCCATAAGAGATGTGATAAAGGTGGGAGACCAGATTACCATTTTACCCATGGCAACGTGGAGCATTTTTGTCCATGCAAATTCTAACAACGCCTTAACCCCTTTACCCCTTCCCCTGCCCTGCCCTGCCCTGCCCTGCCCCCTCAAATGCCTCTTTCTTCCCCTCTTTGTCTGCAGAAACACATACACACACATGTTTCCACAGACCTACTTCACATTAATCAGGCCTCTTATATGTTATATATATAAGATGCAGTAGGTCGTATTTCCCTTTCCTTTACATTAATTTCCTTTTATTCATCATCTATAAGCAAAAAGAGAAAGAAGCAGAAGAAGAAGAAGAAGAAGAAGAAGAAAAGGTGTGGGCAAATGTTAAACTTACATAGAAGAGCAACGGAATGACTAGCACCAGCGGAGATGAGAAGCACTTTTCGACTTACTGCTCTTTCACTACTCCCGTCAGCAGCCATTTTTTTACCTCTGCTCTGTGTCTCTGAATTTTCAGAGAAGAAAAGGTTGAAAATAGATAGTAAGCTTCTGGTTCAGTAATATGGAGAAAAGGAAAGAGATAAACAGAAAAGGAAAGATGGGTACAAAGAGCGTAGTTATAGTGATTGAGACGGCACATGTGCCTAACTCGTGTCCTTGCGGACAGACACTCATGTTTTAAGTAGTGCAGTTGGAGCATTTTCCACATTCAATAGTTTTTTATTCTATAACACTTAGCTGTTTTCTTTTCTTTGTTTTTTGGCACTATTATTTGCAAAATTAGGGTGTGTTATCAAAAAAAAAATTAATTTTTTTATGTTTGTTTGACTTGAATATTTTAAAAAATATTTTTTTTTTAAATTTATTTTAATTAGAAGAAAATATTTTCCCTAATAAAAGTTAGAAAAATATTTTCTAAAGCTCTCTAACCTTGTCTTCAGATGTCCTCAGACTTGTATCCCTCACCCCACTTTCTTTGTCATGCGCACAACCCACACCAACCCCTACCTCCCGGTCGAGCCAACTCCTCACTCCCACCACACAACACCCGCATACCCCTAACCATCCCGACAACCACCGCTAACCTCAAGCCTACCCACCTCGATTGAAAATCTGACCCCGACTCCACCCACAACCACATCGACTCAACCTTGATCCTTGGCCCCTAAGATGACCTTGACCAATAACTCTCACCCCCAACCAGACCTTGACCCTGACCCCCTTACTAACGAGCCTGACCCTCGACCCCCTTCCGACCTTCATCCCTAACCATTGAACCCTAACTCGACCTCCAACACCCGATACGACCTCGACACCGGACTACAACTAAGACCTAGACCCCCACCACGATCCGTATCCAAATCTCACCATGTCGTGATGGCACCTAGCTAAACCCAGTAGGTGAATCAACCAACATCAAAATTCACAATTTAATTAAATAAGAACACGAAATTGTCACACCAAAAATCCAACTAGTCATGATGGCACCTAACCCAATCAGCTAGGTAAGCCAATTAGCAACAATCCAATTCAAATGAGAATTACTGAGATAATAAATGATGAAATACCTGAACTTTTATACACTTCCCAAGGATTGGTAGTACAAATCATGAGCTTCTAAGATTTAGAGTTTACAAGGCTGGTATGAAATAAATACAACTTCTATTTGAAATATATATGAACAAGATTAATAATTCTAAAACTACCAAGAACAAGTGGCAGTTATGACCGGAACGCAGGTACGTCTTCAATGCCAGCTCCCGCCATACACAATAACATCAGCATCCAAAATCTGCACACAAGGTGCAGAAGTGTAGTATGAGTACAACTGACCCAATATACTCAATAAGTAACAAACCTAACCTTAGGTTGAAAGCGGTGACGAGCTTGGACAACGGTCAAAGTCCAACACCAACAGCCAGGAACAATTCGTAATAATATAAATAAAGCAGTACAAGTAATAAGTCAAAGATGTGATGTGATGCTCGTTCACAGTTCAGGAAAATAGGCATGCATTTCAAGTATAATAGTAAAACCCAAATCTTTCACCGAAATCACCAAAAAAATGAGTAAATCTGAAAACTGTGATTTTTTCAAATAACTTTCAACATAGATAAGATGTTTCATTATCAGATGGCATGAGGAAATTACATCTCTATGCCTACATGTCAATGTGCATGTGAAGTCATGAATATCACAATGTCGTACAGCATGAGGAAATGCATCTCAATGCTTACATGCCAAGTATGCATGCTAACTGTAATGCAACACAGTGATAAAACCATATGCATACTCTTAAAGTATGAATTCGCTCAGTCCTCCTAGTCACTCAGTCCTCACAGTTACTCAGTCCTCTCAGTCACTCAGTCCTCTCAGTCACTAAGTCTTCACAGTCACTCAGTCCTTACATTCACTCAGTCCTTCCAGCCACACAATCCTCCCAATCACACGGCACTCGCCCTCGGCACCGCACTCGACACTGAGTAGGTACCTGCACTCACCGCTGGTATGTCAGACCCCGGAGGGGCGGATTCCTACCCTAGCACTAATATAAGCCAATCATGGCATGAATCAATAAAAGTCTGTTGTGGTGTGCAACCCGATCCCATAAACATCCTCACAATCAGGCCCTCGGCCTTACTCAATCATCAATCTCTCCAGTCTCTCGGCTTCTCGGATGTCATGCCAATCGGCCCAAACAATGATAATATGATGTGAGACAAATGATAACAGAGACTGATATATGATATGTAATGAATGAGTATGACTGAGTATGTAATTGCAATTTAAGCAAATAACTCAACAGTAATAAATGACCTCAGTGGGTCCCAACAAGATAAGCATATAGCCTAAAAATGGTTACTAACATGGATCACAGCTCAATTACTCTAGCACGTGGAAATTTCATAGATAAAGACAAGATTAGGTAACTACGCAGTACCACATAATCAACCGAGTCATAATTCACACGGTGCACGCCCACACGCCCGTCACCTAGCATGTGTGTCACCTCAACACCAAACACATAACACGTATATTTGGGGTTCATACCTTCAGCACCAAGTTTAGAAGTATTACTTACCTCGAACAAGTCAAATCTAATACCGAGCAAGCCAAACGATACTCCAAAAATACCATCCCGCGCGTACCAACCTTCGAACGGCTCGAAACTAGCCAAAGCAACTTAAGAATATCAAATAATGCCAAAGGAAACAATCCTACTCGATAAAGGAGGAATCTTTAATCAAAATCCCAAAGTCAACCAAAAAGTCAAACATGTGTCCGCACCTCAGAACCCGACAAAACTCACAAAACCCGATAACCCATTTTAATACGAGTCCAACCATACTAGTTTCACTAAGATCTGACTCTGAATCGATGTTCAAAACTCAAAAATTTACTTTATGAAATTTTGGACGAAACCCCCCAATTTCCCTTTTGAAATCATTAACCAAATGCCAAAAACGAGGATAGATTCATGAAATATAATCAAAACCGATTAGAGAACACTTACCCCAATCCATATGGTGAGAAGCGCCTAAAAAATCACCCAAATCCGAGCTCCCCAACTCAAAATATGACCAAATGAACAAACTCTCGATATTATTTGCTTCTGCCCAGCTGTTCTGCCTCGTTTCTTATGCCAAGTGTCTCAAAACTCTCTTTCGATGACTGCAATAGATTTCTCGTGAAATTCCAGTCAAGTTAGGCTTTTGAATCACTCCATTTGACCTTATAATGAAGGAGATATGTTGGTTTCAATATTTTGAAATAGTGCAGATTTTTAAATACGAATTTAATGGCGATTTCACAGTTAATCTGGAAAAATCTTGCAACCCAATTCTTAGTAAAATAACTATAAATTCCTAATACGATGTCGAAACTTGATGATTCTAGTTTTTGTGGTTCCAAAATTACGATATGGATTTAATGCTTCAATCAAAACAGAAATATGAGCTCATTTGCTTAATGTGGTACCATTTATACTTGAAGAAACGACATCGAAACATAAAAACCGAGTGTAACACAACTCAAACCTATCCGAAACTCACCTGAGCCTCTCAGGACCCCGTCCGAACATACCAACAAGTCCCATAACATAACACGGACTTACCCGAGGCCTCAAATCACGCATAACCATATCAAAACCACGAATCGCACCTCAAATCGAACTTAATGAACTTTGAATCTTTCAACTTTCAAAAATCGTGCCGAACCTTATCTAATCAACTCGGAATGGACTCAAATTTTTCACACAATTCCCAAATGACATATGAAGCTATTCCAATTCCGGAACCATATTCCAAGCCCGATATCAGTAAAGTCAACTCCCGGTCAAATTTATGAACATTCCAAACCTTCAAATTTTAACCTTTTGCCAATTAGTGCCCAAATCTTCTAGAAATATCCAAATGAAATTCGGGGGGCATACGCTTAAGTGCAAAATCACCATCTGGACCCAACGGAACCATCAAAACTCCGATTCGGGGTCAAATACTCAAAAGTCAAATTTGGTCAACTCTTTCAACTTAAAGCTTCAAACATGAAATTCATTCTTCCAAACAAATTCTGAAACACCTGAAAACCAAAACTGACGATTCACACAAGTCATGTTACATCATATGAAGCTATTGAAGGCTTTAAATAGTGGAACGGAATGCAATTTCTCAAAACGACCAGCCGGTCGCTACAAAAATTTAATACAAACTACCCCAAGAATTGGTGTCACAAGTCATAAGCAACTAAGAACAGAAATACAATGTTGATATAAGAAAGTATATAAATCTATTTCATATACATAAATAGAAATACATGATCCTATACTACCATGATTAAATGGCAGCTATTAACTGGAACTCTAATATATCTGCAATGCTTGATCTCAAATTCTACAGCAACTCAGCTCTAAAATCTGCACACAAGATGCAGAAGTGTAATATGAGTACAAGTGATATCGTGTACTCAAAAAGTATCAAGACAAATCTCAACAAAATAATGATGGGGTTTTAGTCAAAAGATACTCACTTTACGTAACATGTGCAGCTCATAAGCATATGCAATAACAGAAAAACACCTAAGAAATAGCAGATATCAATAATAAGGTGCGCAATCAAATACGGAGATGTTAAGTATGCTTTTTGGGGGTAAATAACAAGGTCAAATACACACACACACATACCAAATTCGCATGTAAGGAGATGTACAACAAATAACATTAATTAGAATGCTTCTACACGAGTCTAGAATATCTATGCATGATAAAAGACGCAAACCTTACACCAATCTGACATCCTCCAAATGTCCAACAACCTGTTAACAAGTCCCATACATATGTAAAATGCATGAATATGCATGTATAGATAATATGCATTAATACTCCTATATGATTCTAGAATGCCTATGCATGATAAAGACAAGAACTTTACAACAATCGACACTCCCAGTGACTTGATACCCCCAGTGTCGAACCGCGTGTATGCCACCAAAAGAGAAACATTAGAGGGCGATGCTAGGGAGATGTATCCTTATCCACACGTAAAACAGGAACGTGACCAATACGCCCAACGTAAGGACAAATCGCGTACCATGATCATCTCAACTTGCACGGATAATTTGCATTCCATAATTATGTCAACTCGAACAGATAACTCACATGCCACAACTCACTCAATATAGAATTACCGTATGCATGAATGTATGTATATAAGCAAGAGATAATAGTATCTATATGATGCATATGAACAAAATAGATAAACATGTAGGGTTATATGTATATATACAATGTATAACTACAACTATAACATGTAATCTAACATACGAATAGCCATCATGTCCAGATAAAGTTAAAAATCCTTGACATGATCTCTAACATGAATAAGAAAGCTCAAGTAGTCATACGAATAAAAGAATATGTTACAAGAGAACATGAATCAAACAAGGCATGAAGAATCCTAAAAATCTACCCCCAAACATGGTATAACCTTAGCATATGCATATACACTTGTCACCTCACATATACGTCACTCCCAAATACGTAATATTTAGCTGTAACGACCCGATCGATCGTTTTGTATATTTAAGCCATGTTTTCCCATTTGATGTTTTCCGTAAGCTTGTTTGTTATTTTGGGACTTTCAGGGATAGTTATTTTTGTCCTGGGGAGGTTTTGGAGTGAACTGGAATACTTAGTTCCTTTTTTGGAAGCTTAAGTTGTATGAGTTGACCTAGGTTTTACTTTTTTTATAAATGACCCTAATTGGTGATTTGATGGTTCTAATAGGTTCTAATTTTGGACTTAGGCATATGTTCGGATGTGGATATGGAAGTTCCTAGGATATTTTGGCTCTCTTTGCCGGAAGTTGGAAATTTGAAGATTTGGAGAGTTCCTACATTTGATCATGAGTTGGCTTTGATGACATTAGGTTTGGATTGTTATTACAGAAGTTAGGATAGGTTCATTTTGTCTTTTGAGACTTGTGTGCAAAATTTGGTTGTAATCCGGATTGGTTAGGCTTGAATAGACGTTTGGTTTGATGTTGGATGTTTTTGAACTTAAGAGATGTCCAACTTGTGTTTTGATCTTTAATTCATTGAGGTGATGTTATCATATGTTTTTGGAGGATTTATATAAGTCTAATTAGTATTTATGCACTTGTTGGTGTGATTGGATGGGATCCCGGGTGGCTAGGGTTTCGAACTAACCGGAGCATTGTTGGTGTTGCAGAATTTTGCTGGTGTCAGGTCCTTCATAGCATTCGCGGGCTCTGCGTCACGTTTGTAGAGAGTTATTTTGGTTTTGGGCAGGTTTTTTCTTCGTGTTCTCAAAGAGGATCTGGGAGCTGGAGTTTTGGCCTTCACGTTTGAGAAGGCTTGGCCGCGTTTGCGTAGGGAGACAGAATTTGTGCATCGTGTTCACGAGGAAGGTTCTGCGAATGCAATGGGTATTTTTGGGTTAGAAGCAGTTGTACTGTACAAACGCGAGGCACGTGCAACGTTACCGAATGGTACCCTAGTGTAGTGCTTTTAAGTGATGAATTTTGGGATTTTAACCAGTACTTCAGGACACTCTAGTCTGTCTGGTGGGTCTTATGGAGAGTGTGGCCCAGGCCGGTGCATTTCCTGTGGCACCAGCTATCTCTCAGGCTAAGGGAAGAGCCCAAACTCCCGCTACCTACACACTGGAGTAGATGGATCCCATATATCAGACTCAACGATCCCAGCAGCTCGAGTAGTTCAGCCTGTCATTGCTGCTCAGCTCATGGAGAGGCCCGTGATGTCTTCTGAGGGGTAGAAGAGATTGGACAAGTTCACTAAGTTATTTCCTATTTGCTTTGATGGCACACCTTCTGAGGACCCACATGATTTTATTGATCGTTGCCACATGGTGTTGCGCAACATGGTAGTGGAGTCCAATAAAGTTGACTTCGCGGTATTTCAGATGCATGGCTCCGCCAAGAGATGGTAGGAGGATTATGTTCGATGCAGACCGGCGAGATCACCTCCACTCACTTGGGATCAGTTCCCACAGCAATTTTTGGAGAAGTTCATTCCTTTTTCTCTAAGAGAGGAGGTAGGAGTGCACCTCGTCATTTTGATGGTTTCAGTGATGCCTTATTTGGAGGTAGGGGTTCATTTGGTAGAGGCCATCCTTCCAGGCCGATTTAGTCAGCGCACCAGGTATCTCATGGTGCTTCTGGTAGTCGTGGTTCTTATGGGTCTCATCTTGGGCAGATAGCCTACAGTGCACATTCAACTTCGATCAGTGCATATCCGATTCAGAGTTATCAGGGTGGTTATTTAGGTCGACAAGGTCAGTTTAAGGGTCAACAGTCACAACAGCTGAGGACTTGTTATATTTGTGGATATGTGAGGCACGTCGCGAGGTTTTGCCCTAGATCAAAGAATAACATACCACAACAGGATACTCGTGCCATGGTTCCGGCACTAGTTGCTCCACCGCCCACTTAACTAGCTAAAGGCGGGGGTCAGGGAGCCCATGGTGGTGGTCAGGCCATTAAAGGTGGAGGCCAACCAGGGAGAGGCTGTCCGAGAGGTGGAGGTCAGAGTGGTGGGGTTCAGCCCCATTTTTAAGCATTTCAAGCTAGACCTAAGGTAGAGTCATCTGATGCGGTCATCACATGTATTATTCCAGTTTGCCATAGAGATACATTTGTTTTATTTGATCCGGGATCTACTTATTCCTATGTGTCATCCTATTTTGCTTCATATCTGGATGTGTCACATGATTCTTTGAGTGCTCCTGTTTATGTGTCTATGCCTGTAGGGAGATTCTATTGTGGTAGACTGTGTTTATTCTTCGTGTGTAGTCTCTATCGGGAGTTATACAACGAGGGAAGATCTTCTTTTACTTATCATGATGGACTTTGATGTTATCTTGCGCATGGACTGATTCTCGCCATATCATGCTATCTTGGAGTGTCACGCGAACACTGTGACCTTAGCCATGCCGGGGTTGCCTCGATTGGAGTGGAGAGGGATTCGTGGTCATTCCACTTGTGGGGTCATTTCTTATGTGAAGGCTCAGCATATGGTCAAGAAGGTACGTCTAGCATATTTGGCTTATATCCATGATCCTAGTGTGGAGGTTCCTTCTATGGATCCAGTATCAGTTGTGTGCAAGTTTGCAAAGGTGTTTCCTACAGATTTGCCTGGGATGCCTCCCGACTAGGATATCGATTTCTTCATTGACTTGGTTCTGGGCACTCAACCCATTTCTACCGCACATATCGTATGGCCACGGTTGAGTTGAAAGAATTGAAGGAGCAGTTGCAAGATATTCTTGATAAGGGATTTATTAGACCTAGTGTCTCGTCTTGGGGTGCACCGGTGTTGTTTGTGAAGAAGAAGGATGGAACGATTAGCATGTGTATAGATTATCGGTAGTTGAATAAGGTCACTATCAAGAACAAGTATCCGTTGCCGATGACTGATGACTTATTTGATCTGCTTCAGGGTGCCAAGGTGCTTTCAAAGATTGACTTCAGATCTGGCTACCATCAGTTGAAGATTAGGGCATCAGATGTCCCTAAGACAGCCTTTCGGACTCGATATGGTCACTATGAGTTCCTAGTGATATCATTTGGCTTGACTAATGCTCTAGCATCCTTTATGGATTTGATGAATTGGGTGTTGAAGCCCTATTTTGATTATTTTGTGATCGTCTTCATTGATGATATTTTGGTTTACTCTTGTAGTCGAGAGAAGGATGAGCAGCATTTGCGAATCGTACTTCCGGTTTTGAGGGATTGTTAGTTATATGCCAAGTTTTCAGAGTGAGTTCTGGTTGGACTCAATTGCCTTTTTTAGGCCATGTTGTATCTTCTTAGGGCATTAAGGTGGATCCTAAGAAGATTGAGGCAGTCTAGAACTGGCCTACACCTACTTCAACTACAGAGATTCGGAGCTCCTTTGTTTTGGCGGGTTATTATCGCCGACTCGTGGAGGGTTCTTTTTCTATCTTAGCCCATTGACCAAGTTGACCCAGAAGGGTGCTCTTTTCGGATGGTCCGACGAGATGTGAGTTGAGCTTTCAGAAGCTCAAGACTGCATTGACTACATCTCCAGTGTTGGTGTTACCTATAGGTTCAAGATCTTACACTGTGTCTTGTGATGCATCGCGTATTGGGATTGGCGCAGTATTGATGAAGGATAGTAGGGTGATTGCCTATGCATCTTGGAAGTTAAAGGTTCATGAGAAGAATTACCATGTCATGACTTAGAGTTGACATCCATTGTTCACGCGCTGAAGATTTGGAGACACTATCTGTACGATGTTCATTGTGAGGTCTATACCGACTATCGGAGTCTCCAGCACTTGTTTAAGCAGAAAGACCTTAATTTGCGGAAGTGGAGATGGTTAGAGTTACTGAATGACTATGATATCACCATATTATATCATCAATAGAAGGCCAATGTAGTGGCCGATGCATTGAGTAGGAAGGTTGAGAGCATAGGCAGTTAGGCAGATTTATTGATTGTAGAGAGGCCACTAGCCATGAATGTTCAAGCTTTGTCCAATCAATTTGTGAAATTGGATGTTTCGAAGCCCGTATTCTTGCTTGTGTTGTCGCATAGTCACTGTTGGAGCATATCAAGGCTCGCTAGTTTGATGATCCTCACTTGTTGGTGTTGAAGGATACAATGCAGCGAGGTGTTGCTAAAGAGGTTGTGATTGGAGATGATGGTGTTATGCGTCTTCAAGGCCGGATTTGTGTTCCAAATATTGATAGGTTGAGAGAGTTGATCCTTGAGGAGGCTCAAAGTTCATGCTATTCCATTCACCCAGGTGTCACGAAGTTGTACCTGTGACTTGAAACAACACTATTGGTGGCGAAGAATGAAGAAAGACCATGTTGCTTATGTATCTCGGTGTTTCAGTTGTCAACAGGTGAAGTATAAGCATCAGAAACCAGATGGTTGGACATAGAGGTTGGAGATATATGAGTGGAAGTGGGAGTGCATCACTATGGATTTTGTGGTAGGCTTACCATGGACCTTGAGGAAGTATGACGCAATCTGGGTTATTGTGGACCGGTTGACTAAGTCCGCACACTTCATTCCAGTGGCAACTTCCTATTCTTCAGAGCGCTTGGCTCAAATTTACAACCAGGAGATTATCCGCCTGCACGGTGTGCCCATTTCTATCATTTTTGACCGATGCATGTAGTTCACATCATATTTTTTGAGAACCGTGCAGCGTGAGTTAGGCACGAGGGTCAAGTTGAGCACACGTTTCATCCTCAGGGACGGACAGTTCGAGCGCACTATTCAGATCTTGGAGGACATGTTACGTGCTTGAGTTATGGATTTCAGAGGTTCATGGGATCAGTTTATACCTCTAGTAGAGTTTGCTTACAACATCGGTTACCGGTCAAGTATTAAGATGGCGCCGCGTGAGGCCTTATATGGGAGGAGATGTTGTTCGCCGATTGGTTGGTATGATCCTGGAGAGGCTAGGTTGTTGTGCACTAATTTGGTCTGTGATGCTATGGAGAAGGTTGAGGTAATTCAGGAACGACTTCACACCGCCCAATCCAGACAGAAGAATTATGCAGACTAGAAGGTTCGAGATATGGCATATATGGTGGGTAAGAAGGTTCTCCTTCAAGTATCGCCTATGAATAGCGTGATGCAGTTCAAAAAGAAGGGCAAGTTGAACCCGAGATTTATTGGTCCATTTGAGATCTTAGAGAGAGTTGGGGAGGTTACTTATAAGCTTGCATTACCTCCTATCTTAGTAGGGGTACATCCAGTATTTCACTTTGTCCATGCTTTGGCAGTACAAATGGAGACGGATCACAAGTTTTGGACTTCAGCACGGTGCAACTTTATTAAAATTTAGCCTATTAGGAGGCCCTGGTGGCTATTCTAGCCCGGCACGTTCGGGAGTTGAGATCTATGAGTTTCCTTCTGTGAAAGTGCAATGGAGAGGTTATCCGATCGAGGCAGCGTGCGAGTCCGATATGTGGAGTAGATAACCCCACCTTTTGACCAGTCCAGGTACTTTTCTATGTCCGTTCGAGGATGGACATTTATTTTAGAAGTGGAGAATGTGGCGACCTAATATGTCATTTTGAGTGCTAGCCTCTATTTTCGTGTTCTGAGACCTTTAATTACTCCATTTGATGTTTCTTAATTTATGTGTGTGGTCCTTGTCGCTTTTTGAAAAGCTTTAATGGAAAATTTTGAAGAAAATGAAAATTTTGACTAAGAATGAGGCTAGAGTTGACTACAGTCAACATTTTGGGTAAAAGACCACGGATCAGTATTTTGACGATCCCAGTAGGTTCATACGATGTTTTTGGATTTTTATGCATGTTTGGTGGGGGTCTGGGGTGACCTGAACGCGCTTCGGCACATTATCTACGAAATTGTAAAAATTGAGTTTTAGTTGAAAATTCTTGAGTTTTGAAGATCAATTCTTGTTATTTGATGTTATTTTGATGATTTCAGGTAGCGAGCAAGTTGGTATAATATTATTACACTTGTGTGCATGTTTGGTTTGGAGCCCGCTGAGCTCGGGTGAGTTTCAAGTGTGTATCAGATGAGGTTAGTTGGTTTAAGGATTGATGGTGCAAAACTGTTGGTGTCTCAGGTTTGCAGATCTGGCTCACATTTGCGAGCTCGCTTTTGCAGTTCAAGGATCGCATTTGCAATAAGGGGCGAACGGGTTTGTATTTTGCACTTACGAACATTAGATTGCATTTTCGGACTCTAGGAGTTTGCATTTGCGACCTTTGAGTCGCTTTTGCGACTAGGGGCTGGGTGCAGGCAGCTTCACAAATGCGAAGCTTAGCTCGCTTTTGCAGTGAGTGGGCAGATGGCATTTGCAAGTTTTTGTCGCATTTGCGACATTGGGTGGTTGGTTTCACTAATCGCAATTGCGATCCATATGTCGCATTTGTGGGCATCACATTTGCGAACAAATGTTCACAAATGCGACACTTGCAGCTAGGTAACTGGGTAAAAGAGGGTAAAATCGAGACTTAGCTCATTTTACACCATTTCTCAACCCCAAACACTCTAGAGGTGATTTTTGAAGAACTTTTTCTTCCCAAATTCATTGGTAAGCAACTATAATCCATTTTTATCAATTCCCCATTATATTTCATGAGTTTTTAACATCAAATCTTTGAATTCCATGGTAGAAATTAGGGATTTTGGGTAGAAATTACGGATTTTGTGTAGAAATTTTATAAAGTTGAGATTTAGATCTCAAATTCAGGCTTGATTTCGAAACAAATCACATAGCCGGGCTCGGTGGTGAATGGTAATCGAGTTTTGGTTTGAATCTCGGATTTTGACCGAGTTGGAGATTCGGGATTCAAATATTTCGAAGATTGCTTTCAGGACTGGTTATGGTCACTATGAGTTTCTGGTGATGTCATTTGGGCAGACAAACGCCCTAACAACATTTATGCACTTGATGAACAGTGTGTTCCAGCCATATCTTGATTCTTTCGTCATTGTGTTCATTGAAGAAATATTGGTGTATTCTCGCAGCCAGGAGGATCATGAGCATCACCTGAGGATCGTCCTCTAGACCTTGAGGGAGAATAAGTTATATGCAAAATTCTCCAAGTGTGAGTTTTGGCTTGATTCGGTGGCATTTTTGGGTCATGTGGTGTCTAGTGAGGGGATTAAGGTGGTTTCGAAGAAGGTGGAGGCAGATTAGAGTTGGCCCAGACCATCTTCTAGTACAAAGATTCGGAGTTTTCTAGGCTTGGTAGGGTATTATCATCGTTTCCTAGATGGGTTTTCATCCAGCTCAGCTCCTTTGACCAGATTAACTCAGAAAGATGCTTCATCCAAGTGGTCCGACGAGTGTGAGGAAAACTTTCTGAAGCTTAAGACTGCCTTGACCACATCTCTAGTTCTAGTTTTTCCTTCAACATCTGGTTCTTGTACAATGTATTATGATGCTTCGCGGATTGGCATCAGATGTGTATCGATGCAGGAAGGTAGAGTGATTGCTTATGCTTTGCGTCAGTTGAAGCCCCATGAGAAGAACTAACCCAGTACATGATTTAGAGTTGGCAGCTATAGTCCGCGCATTGAAGATTTGGAGGCATTATCTCTACGGTGTGTCTTGTGAGGTATTCACAGATCATAAGAGTCTACAACACTTGTTTAAGTAATAGGATCTGAACTTGAGGAGGCGGAGGAGGTTAGAGCTGTTAAAAGACTATGATATCACCATACTTTATCATCCCAGAAAGGCCAATATGGTGGGTGATGCCTTGAGTAGAAAGACTGAGAGTATGGGTAGTCTTGCATATATTCCAGTTAAAGAGAGACTATTTGCATTAGATGTTCAGGCTTTGGCTAATCGATTCATGAGGTTTGATGTTTCAGACCCTAGCCTGGTTCTTGCTTGCGTGGTTTCTCGGTCTTCTTTGTATGAGCATTAGAGCGTGTTAGTATGATGACCCCCATTTGCTTGTACTTAAGAGCACGGTGCAGCAAAGTGATGCCAAGGAGGTTTCTATTGGAGATGATGGGGTGTTGAGGATGTAGGGCCGGATTTGTGCACCCAATGTGGTTGGGTTTCCTGAGTTGATTCTTGAAGAGGCCCACAAGTCGCGGTATTTCATTCATCTGGGTGCCGCTATGATGTATTAGGATTTGAGGCAGCACTACTGGTGGAGAAGAATGAAGAAAGATATAGTAGAGTATGTGGCTCCGTGTTTGAAATATCAGCAGGTGAAGTATGAGCATCAGAGGCCAGGCGGTTTGCTTTAGAGACTTGAGATTCCAGAGTACAAGTGGAAGCGTATCACCCTGGATTTTGTTGTCGGGCTCCCACGGACTTTGAAAAAATTTGATGTAGTATTGGTTATTATGGATAGACTGACCAAGTCTACACATTTCATTCCGGTTGTGACTACCTAATCTTCAGAGTAGCTGGCTCAGATCTATATCCGTGAGATTGTTTGTCTTTATGGTGTGCCGGTGTCTATTATCTCTGATCGAGGCACACAATTCACCTCGCATTTCTGGAGAGCTGTGCTAGGTGCGTTAGGCACACAGGTTGAGCTGAGCACGACAAGTCCGTCTAGACGGACGGGCAATCTGAGCGCACCATTCGAATCTTGGAGGATATCCTGCGTGCCTGTGTTATGGATTTTGGGGGTTCACTGGATCAGTTTCTACTGCTTGCAGATTTCGCCTACAACAATAGCTACCAATTGAGTATTCTTATGGGTCCTTATGAGGCCTTATATGGGAGGCGGTGTCGTTCTCTAGTTGGTTGGTTTGAGCCAAGAGAGTCTAGGTTGTTGGGCACCGATTTGGTTGGGGATGCCTTGGAGAAAGGCAAGTTGATTTAGGATCGGCTTCATACAACACAAACTAGGCAAAAGAGTTATGCTGATCAGAGGGCTCGTGATGTAGCATTTATGGTGGGAGAGAGAGTTCTGCTCAGATTTTTACCCGTGAAGGGTTTGATGAGGTTCGAGAAGAAGGTCAAGTTGAGCCCTAGGTATATCGGTCCTTTCGAGATCCTTGAGAGGGTTGGTGAGGTGGCCTACAGACTTGCATTGCCACCTAGCTTATTGGGAGTTCACCCGGTGTTTCATGTTTCCATTATTTGGAAGTATTATGGTGATCCATCACATGTATGAGATTTCAGCTCAGTCCAATCAGACAAGGATTTGACTTATGTTGAGGAGCCGGCGGCTATCTTGGAGAAGCAAGTCCAGAAGTTGAGGTCAAAGAACATCGCTTTAGTGAAAGTTCAATGGAGGGGTCAACCGAGAGGAGGTGACCTGGGAGACAGAGCACGACATGCAGAATCATTGTCCTCAGCTTTTTGTCACTTCAGGTATGTCTCTATGCACGTTAGTTTTAAGTGGGGGAGAATGTAACGATCCGAGCGGTCATTTTGTGTATTTGAGCCTCGTTTCCCTTTTTTATGCTTCATACATGTGCATTTGTTATTTTATGACTTGTGGGGACGGTTAATTTCGTTCTGGAAAGGTTTTGGGTGGATTTGGACCCTTTGGTTCTTGGTTTAGAAGCTTAAGTTGGAAATGTTGACCTTGGTTTGACTTTTTTGAAAATGACCTCGAAAGAATGTTTTGAAGACTGTGATAGGTTCGTATCATGGTTTTGGACTTGGACGTATGCCCAAATTTTAATTCGGAGGTCCCTATGCTAATTTGACGTATTTTGCCAAAAGTTGGCAATTTGAGGTTTAGAAGTTTCACTAAGTTTGACCGTAGGTTGACTTTATAGCTATCGGGTTCGGAATTTAGTTTAGGACTTGGAATAGGTCCATTTTGCTTTTTGGAACTTGTCTGTACAATTTGGTGTCATTTGGAGTTGGTTTGGTAGGATTCGGATGCGTGGTCGCTATTCTAGAGGTTCTTGAGATTTCGTTTGAATTTCATGCGTTTTGATGTCCGATTCATGGTTCTTGATGTTATTTTGGTATTTTTGATCGCACGAGCGAGTTCGTATGATGTTATTAAACTTGTGTGGATGTTTGGTTTTGAGCCTCGAGGGCTAGGGTGAGTTTCGAATGTGTTTATGAATGGATTGGACTCAATTCCAAGTTGCTGGTGAGCTAGTGCTCCAGTTGTTGCAATTGCAAGCACTAGCATCACAATTGTGATCATAGCAAGGGGTCTTAGGTGTCGCATTTGCGATACATTGATCACAATTTCCAAGAGAGTCTGGAATATGGTAGTTTCGCATTTGCGATAATATGAAGTCAATGCCGCATTTGCAACTTCCCTTTAGGTTGTTAGGTGCCGCAATTGCGAGTCCTTCTTCGCATTGCAAGGGTTCGCGATTGCGAACCCAGTGTCTCAATTGTGAACCCAGTGTCACAATTGCGACATCTGCACCTGAACAAAAGGGTTGGGAAGATGGGATGTGATATTATTTCTCTCGTTTTTGAACCCTTGACTCGGTAGGATGTGATTTGAAGAGGAGAATTTCACATACAATCGTTGGGTAAGTGATTTTGATCAACTTCAGAGAGAAAGAGGATTCTAAAAGCGAAAAGCCTAGAAGACTAGATTGTTAGACTCAGAGGTAGCAGTAAGAATTTCCAATTACATTATATGATTATATATGAGATTTAACATCAAATTCATGAGAATCTAAGCGAAATTTTGAGAATATTTGTCTATGTTTTGAAAAATGAAAATTTGGGATTTGAGAGTCGAATTGGACTCGGATTTGAAATCAAAATACATATATGGACTCGTGGTGTTATGGGTAGTCGGGATCTACCCTTGGACCCGAGTTTTGATCGAGCGGGCCTGAGGTTGACTTCTGTTGACTTTTGGGGAATTGTGTAAATATTGTAGCTTTATTAATCATAGTTGTCTTCTCTTGCATAATTTGATGATATTAAGTCATTTTTGGTTAGAATTGAGCCATGCAGAGGCGAATTTTAAGGGGAAGCTATTTTGGAGGGTTGATTTGGTCTAGTTGAGGTAAGTATCTTGCCTAACTTTGTGTAGGGAACCTCCCCTTAGGATTTGGGTTGATTGTACTATTTGAATTATGTGGAAGACATGTACACGAGGTGATGAGTGTGTACATATGCTTATATGTGATATTTGACCGATTTAGACTCTTAGGTTACTGATAAGCACTTAATTGAAGTAATTATTTTTTATTCTATCTTTCATTGTCAATTTTATTCTTACATGCCTTAATTGAAGTTGTTATGTCACGACCCCAATTTTCCTCCGTAGGATGTCATGATGGAATCTAGTCTCTAAGACTAGGTAAACCTAACATTCATGCAGAAATAACTGAAATAATGATTAAAGTCTCAATAACTCAACAACTAATATAAAGGAAACTCTGTAACTCAACATAAACAGCTCCCCAGAAGCTGGTAAATACAAGTCAAAATCTTTATAAGATAGTACTGATCATCCCTATAATCTGTGTCTATAGAAGTATAAGAAATAAAATAAACTAGATAGAGGGTGATTCCGAGGCTTGCGGACGACGGCAGGTATACTTTGAAATCTCCGAAAGTGGGCTCGCCTCACTGGAACCTGGACTGGTAGGAGGTACCTAGATCTGTACAAAACGACGTGCACAAGCGTAGTACGAGTACACCACAATGGTACCCAGTAAGTTCCAAGCTAACCTCGGTAGAGTAGTGGCTAGGTCAGGTCAATGCCCTATTAGAATAAATAAGAAACTGAACAGGTATATAATAGTGTATTAATGATAACAATAGAAATGAGACAATAAAGAAATACACTGAGAATAGCTTCACTGGACTAAGGCAACTAAAGCATCATGGAAGAAAACAAGGAAGGCTATGACACGGAACCAAACAACAAAACACAAGTGAAGTAATAGAAAAGTATCAACAAGAATCGCTACCGAGTACCGCCTCGTAGTGTCAAATCACAAAACAATTCACAATCCTTCCTTATATAACCGCAGGAGCCTTGCGTATAGTGTTGAAAATCATTTTTCCGAAATAGCTTCCCGCATTTTATCCCACCTTATCACACCGCGTGGCTTCAAGTAGTTCCCCTACTAGCAACACGTGTATCAAGCCCACCTTATTTCACCGCATGCGTTTCAGCCCCAAAACCTTATACCACCGCATGCGTATCAATATCACAATGTATCACAAATCGCACCTCAAGTGCCCAATATCACAACTTGCAAAAGAAATCAACAATAACGGTGTTTTCACAATAAATAGCCCATGGCTCAACCACAATTTACACAAGAGTCTCAACAATAACAACCGGAAGTGAATAACTCAACAAGAATAGTATTTCACAACTTTACAACTTTGCCTCAATATAATTCATGTCCTTTATAACTCAATACTAGTTTCATCAATAAGATATTCCACAATTAACAACTTCATGCAAAGAACTCAGCAGTTAAATAATGAATAAAGAATAAAGGAAACAATACTTTAACTAAACATGTAAAGGCAATTAAAAAGTAAGAGATAAGACAAGTAGAGCATGTGAAGATAGACTAAGGATGTTGATTATTACATGTTAAGGTAACTCAATTAAGGCATGAAGGAATCTAAATAGCTAAAACCGGTAAATTTCCACATTTAGCCCGTGTACACACTCGTCACCTTGTGTACACGGCTTTCACACATCCCAAGTATCACAAACAACACCAATCCTAAGGGGTAATTCCCCCACACAAAGTTAGACAAGGCACTTACATCAAAACACGCTAACCCAATCCACTAGTAGGCCTTTCCCTTGATTATCCAACTCCGAACGGCTCGAATCTAGCCAAACAACTTCATACCATAAATATAAAATATAAGAAACTATTTCGAACAATAAAGTTACGATCTTTACAAGGAAACAAAAAGTCAACTAAAAAAGTCTACCAGGCCCCCGTCTCGGAACCCAACCAAATCTACATAATCCGAACACCCATTCGATAACGAGTCCAACCATACAAGAATTACTCGAATCCGACCTTAAATCACCTTTCAAAACCCCAAAACTTAGCCTAAGAAGTTTTCAAAAATTTTCCCCAAATTTCCAACTCAAATCACTAATTAAATGATGAAAATAATAATGGATTCGTGTAATATAGCCAAAACCGAGTTAGAATCACTTACCCCAATGATTTATTTGAAAACCTCTCAAAAAATTGCCACAAACCGAGCTCTCTAGGTCCAAAAATGAAAATGAGATCAAACCCTCGAACTTAGACCTTTTCTGCCTAGTGAATTCGCATATGCGGACCCACAGCTGCATCTGCAGCTACGCACCTACGGAATTTCCATCGCAGGTGCAGTTCTGACTAGGCCCATCATCCTCTGCTTCTGTGATCTAAACGCGCATCTATGCTTCTGCGAACATGGGAGCGCTTCTGTGCACTCGCTCCTGCGGGCAATGCCCACTTCTGTGACCCTTGGCTTGGCCAGCCATTTCTGCTTCTACGCTCCCCCCCCATGCACTAGTGATTTTGCTTCTACGAAACTTTGACTACATCTGCAGTCCTAGCTAGTCAGGACAAAACATCGCTTCTGCGACTCGAGGGCTGCTCTTGCAGCATCGCACCTGCGACCCAAAATGCGCAGGTGAGATTGCACTAGAAGCAGCAGTGCTTCAGCAATGCACCAAGTCCAAATTTGATGCTATTCAATCCGGCCCCCGGGACCCGAGCGAACATACCAACAAGTTTCAAAACACATAACCGACCTTCTCGAGGCCAAAAATCACATCAAACAACATCGATTCTACGAATCGCAACCCAATTCAAGCCTATAAATTTATGAACTTTCGAATTCCAAAACTAATACCGATTCATATAAAAACAACTCTGATTGACTTCAAATTTTGCACACAAGTCATAAATGACTTGACGGACTTATTCTAATTTCCGAAATCAAAATCCGACCCCTATATCAATGAAGTCAACTCTCGGTCAAACTTTTCAACCTTCCAAACCTTCAACTTTCTACTTTTGCCAATTCAAGCCGAAACAACCTACAGACCTCCAAATCAACATCCGGACACGCTCCTAAGTCAAAAATCACCATACGGAGCTATTAGAACCGTCAAAACTCCATTCTGAAGTCATCTACACCAAAATCAAACTACGGTCAACTTAAGGCTCTAACTTAGGGACTAAGTGTCCCATTTCACTCTGAAACTCACCCGAAAGCAAAATCAAACACCCTAAAAAGTAACATAACCACAATATAACATAGATGAGGCAATAAATAGGGGATCGGGGCTAAAATACTTAAAACAACCGGCTGGGTCGTTTCATCCTCCCAAGTCGCCTCCTCGACTGGTTGACCCCTCCGTTGAACCTTCACTGAAGCCATGTTCTTCAACCTCAACTTTCGGACTTGCCTATCCAAAATGGCCACCGACTCCTCAACATAAGACAAATCCTTGTCCAACTGGACTGAGCTGAAATCCAACACATAAGACAGATTACCGTGATATTTCCGGGGCATAGAGACATTGAATACTGGATGAACTGTAGCTTGACTAGGTGGAAATGCAAGCTTGTAGGCCACTTGTCCAATCCTCTCAAGAATCTCAAAAGGTTCGATATCCTAGGGCTCAACTTGCCCTTCTTCCCGACCTTATAACACCTTTCGTGGGCGAAACTCGGAGCAAGACCTGCTTCCGAGCCATGAATACAACATCGTGAACCTTCCGATCCGCATAACTCTTCTGTCTCGATTGGGCTGTACAAAGCCAATCTTGAATCAATTTAACATTTTCCAAAGCATTCTAAACCAAGTTTGTGCCCAATAGCCTAGCCTCACCCGGCTCAAACCAACCCACCGGAGACCGACACCGCCTCCTATACAAGGCCTCAAACGGAACCATTTGAATGCTCGACTGGTAGCTATTGTAGTAGGAGAACTCCGCAAGTGGCAAGAACTGATCCCAAGCACCCCCGAACTCCATGACACATGCACAAAGCAAATCCTCTAATATCTGAATAGTGCGCTTGGACTGTCCGTCCGTCTGAGGGTGGAATGATTTACTCAACTCAACTCGTGTGCCCAACTCACGCTGTAAGGCCCTCCAGAATCATGATGTAAACTGCATACCCCAGTCAGAGATGATGGATACTGACATGCCATGAACTCGGACAATCTCGCGAATATAAACCTGAGCCAGCTGCTCAGAAGAGTAAGTAGTCACCACTGGAATGAGATGAGCCGACTTGGTTAACCTATCCACAATCACCCATACTGCATCAAACTTCTTCTGGGTCCGTGGGATCCCAACAACAAAATCCATGGTAATCCATTCCCATTTCCACTCGGGAATCTCTAGCCTCTGAAGCAATCCACCTGGCCGCTAATGCTCATACTTCACATGCTGACAATTTAGGCATCAAGCTACATACTCCACTATGTCTTTCTTCATTCTCCTCCACCAATAGTGCTGCCTCAAGTCTTGATACATCTTGGCGGCACCCGGATGAATGGAGTACCGTGAACTATGAGCCTCCTAAAGAATCAACTCGTGCAAACCATCTACATTGGGCACCCGCAAAACACCGTCATCCCCAATAGGGCACACCAGCTCAGCCATGCACCCGCAAAACACCGTCATCCCTAATAGTGACCTCCTTGGCATCGCCGGGCTGAACAGTGTCCTTGAGGACACGCAAATGGGGGTGTTCATATTGATGCTCTCTAATAGGATCATATATAGAAGACCGAGAAATCACACAAGCCAAAACTCGACTCGGCTCCGGAATATCCAATCTAACAAACTGGTTGGCTAAGGCCTGAATCCAATGCTAATGGCCTCTCCATTGCATGTAGATATGCTAAACTGCCCAAGCTCTCCGCATTACGACTCAAGGCATCAGCCACTACATTGGCCTTCCTGGAATTATATAGAATGGTGATATTATATCCCTTAAGCAACTCTAACCATCTCTGCTGCTGCAAGTTAAGATCCTTCTGTTTGAATAGATGCTGTAGACTCTGATGGTCGGTATAGACCTCAAAAGGGCCACTGTACAAATAGTGCCGTCAAATCTTTAAGGCATGAACAATAGATGCTAACTCAAGGTCGTGCACATGATAATTCTTCTCATGTACCTTCAACTGTCTAGAAGCGTAGGCAATCACCCTACCATCTTGCATCAACACCGCACCGAGGCCAACACGTAAAGCATCAGTGTACACAATGTAAGACCCCGAACCCGTGGGCAACACCAACACTAGGGCTGTAGTTAAAGAAATCTTGAGCTTTTGAAATCTCTCCTCACACTCGTCGGTCCACTTGAACGGAGCACCCTTCTGGGTCAATCTAGTCGTAGGAGCAGCAATAATTGAGGAACTCTCTACGAATAGATGGTAATACACTGAAGAACCAAGAAAACTCCGGATTTCAGTAGCTGAAGACGGTCTGTGCCAACTCTGCACTAATTCAATCTTCTTCGGATCTACCTTGATCCCCTCAATCGATAATACATGTCCCAAAAATGCCAGCGAATCAAGCCAGAATTCACACTTTGAAAATTTTGCATACAACTTCTTTTCTCTCAAGGGCTGAAGCGTGATCCTTAGGTGCCGCTCATGATCCTCCAGGCTCCGAGAGTACACCAAGATGTCGTCAATAAAAACAATGATGAATGAGTCAAGATAGGGCTGAAATGCACTATTCATCAAGTGCATGAACGCTTCAGGGCATTGGCCAGCCCAAATGACATCACAAGGAACTCGTAATGACCATACCGAGTCCTAAAGGTAGTCTTCGAAATATCCGGCTCTCGAATCTTCAACTAATGGTATCCTGACCGCAAATCAATCTTTGAGAACACTCTGGCACCCTGTAGCTGATCAAATAGGTCATCAATGCGTGGCAATGGATACATGTTCTTTACTGTAATCTTGTTCAACTATCGATAATCAATACACATGCGGATAGAACCATCTTTCTTCTTTACAAATAAGACTGGAGCACCCCAAGGTGATACATTGGGCCGAATGAAACCCTTATCAAGAAATTCTTGCAACTGCTCCTTTAACTCCGTCAACTCTGTTGGGGACATACGATATGGTGGAATAGAAATGGGCTGAGTGCCCGGCAACAAATCAATACCAAAATCGATATCCCTATCGGGCGGCATGCTTGGAAGATCCGCTGGAAATACATATGGATAGTCTCTCACTACCAGAACTGACTCAGTGATAGGAGTATCAACACTGACATCTCTCACAAAGACTAGATATGCCTCACACCCCTTCCCAACCATCCGCTATGCCTTAAGGAAATACACCACCCTACCAGGAACATAATCCAAAGTACCCCTCCACTCCAACCGCGGCAAACCTGGAATAGCCAACCTCACTATCTTGGCGTGACAATCAAGAATAACATGATAGGGCAACAACCAGTTGATACCCAAGATAACATCAAAATCCACTATACTGAGCAACAACAGATCGACTTTGGTCTCAAAACCACCAAGAACAATTAAACACAACCAATACACACGGTCAACAACAATGAAATCTCCCATAGGCGTTGACACATAGACAGGAGAACTCAAAGAATTATGGGAGATACCCAAATACGGAGCAAAGTAAGATGATACATAGGAATAAGTGGAACCTGGATCAAATAAGACTGATGCATCTCTATGATAAACCGGAACAATACCTGTGATAACTGAGTCAGATGCAACCGCCTCCGTCCTAGTCGGAAGAGCATAACATCTGGCCTGGCCTCCCCCTTTAGGGCGACCCCTACCCCCCGACCTCCACATCTTCACTGGCTGTGTAGGTGGAGTGGCAACCGGTGCGGCAACCACGGCTTGAGAAGTCTGGGGCCCCTGTTAAATACGTGGTGAGTCTGGGGCAATCCCTCACCGTATGACGAGTGTCACCACACTCAAAACAAGCTCTCGGAGGACGTGGCTGCTAAAACTGGCTCGGACCTGGTCGGCTGGACTGAACGCTGAAAGAACCTCGTGCAGGAGGTGCACTAGACAGTGGCAGTGCATAATGGGCAACCTGAGACCTGGGAGTGGCCAGAACACCGCTGGAAGCTAGAAGTGCTGAATGAATAGGACGATTCACTTAACCTCTACCATGACGGGCTGCAAATAGGGCACAGACACCACTATATGTGCCAGAATCTCTCTCTCTCCAGGCTCCACATACTCTCCAATCTCTGAGCGATCTCCACCACCTGTTGGTATAGGGTATTAGTCTCCAACTCTTGAGCCATGTTGAATCTAATACTGTGGTTGAGCCCCTTGATAAATCGACATACTCACTCTCTGACTATGGGTACTAAAGCCGGTGCATGTCGGGACAACTCACTGAACCTGACAACATATTCCGACATGGTAATAGCACCCTGGCTTAACTGCTCAAACTCTGCATGAAGGCTCTAGGGAACAAACTCTATCATGAACATCTTTGAGAACTGAGCCCAGGTGATTTAAGCTGCCTTGGCCGAGCTACCCAACTCATACGCTCGCCACCACTGATAAACTGCTCCCTTAAGTTGGAACGTAGTGAAAGCAACGCCACTCGACTCCACAATAGCCACAGTACAGAGGATACAATGACACTCCTCAAGAAAACCATGTGCATCCTCTGAAGCTAAACTGCTAAAAGTAGGAGGGTGGTACTTCTTGTATCTCTTGAGCCTGATCTACTCCTCCTCAGATATTGATGCCCTAACCTCGGGCTGAACTAGAACAACCGCCCGTACTAGTATGTCCTCTAGGACCTGGTCAAGCTGGACCCGCTGCTCTAGGGTACGGGCTGCTGGAGTTTGTGCTCCTCCCCCAACCTGAGATGAGGCAAGAGTAAGTGGAATCAACCCCGCCTGAGCTAGAGTGCCAAAAATGCTCAAAAACTAGGCGAGAGTCTCTTGAAGTGCATGGGTAGTAATAGGCGTCTCAAGTGCATACCCTCCAACTGGAGCTACTGGCGGCTCCTCTGTAGCGGCTCGGCAAGTGCTTTGGCTAAACCACGTGCCCATCTTCGGCCTCTGCCCCTGCCCCGGCCTCTCGCAGATCTTGTAGGGGGCGTGGGTGTCTGATCAGCAGATCCAGCTGTGCGTGTCCTCACCATCTATGAGAGAATAGAAAGGCAGAGAATTTTGAGGTCAATAATTTCGCACAATAAGGAATCAAAGATGTGCAACTTTTCCTAACAGTTCCATTGCCTCCTGAAGATAAGTATAGATGTCTCCGTAGCGACCCGCGAGACTCTACTAAACCTGCTTGTGACTCATAACACCTATGAACCTAGAGCTCTGATACCAACTTGTCACAACCCCAATTTCCCTACGCAGGATGTCGTGATGGCACCTAGTCTCTAAGACTAGGTAAGCCTAACATTCATGTAGAAATAACTGAAATAATGATTAAAGTCTCAATAACTCAACAACTAATATAAAGGAAACTCCGCACTCAACATAAACAACTCCCCAGAATCTGGTGAATACAAGTCACAAGCTCTATAAGATGGTATTGATTATCCCTATACATCTGTGTCTATAAAAGGATAAGAAAGAAAATAAAATAGATAGAGGGTGACTCTGAGGCCTGCGGACGCCTGCAGGTATACCTTGAAGTCTCCGAAACTGAGCTTGCCTCACTGGTGCCTGGACTGGTAGGAGGTACCTGGATCTGCACAAAATGATGTGAAGAAGTGTAGTACGAGTACACCACAACAGTACCTAGTAATTGCCAAGCCTAACCTCGGTAGAGCAGTGACAAGGTCAGGTCAAGGCCCTACTGGAATAAATAAGAAACTGAACAGGTATATAATTGTGTAATAATGATAACAATAGAAATGAGACAATAAAGAAATACACCAAGAATAGCTACACTGAACTAAGGCAAATAATGCATCACAAAAGAAAATAAGGAATGCTATGACACGGAACAAGACAACAAAACACAAGTGAAGTAATAGAAAAGTATCAACAAGAATCACTACCGAGGTACCGCCTCGTAGTCTTAAATCACAAAACAATTCACAATCTATCCTTATATCACCGCGGGAGCCTTGCATTTAGTTTTGAAAATCATTTTTCCTGAAATAGCTTCCCGCATTTTAGCCCACCTTATCACACCGCGTGGCTTCAAGTAGTTCTACTAGCAACACGCATATCAAGCCCACCTTATGTCACCGCATGCATTTCAACCCAAAACCTTATACCACCGCATGCGTATCACTATCACAACGTAAAAATCGCACCTCAAGTGCGCAATCACAACTTGCCAAAGAAATCAACAAAAACGGTGTCTTCAGTATAAATAGCCCATGCCTCAACCACAATGTACACAAGAGTCTCAACAATAACAACCGGGAGTGAATAACTCAACAAGAATAGTATTTCACAACTTTACAACTTTGCCTGAATATAAATGACGACCTTTATAACTCAATACCAATTTCATGAACAAAATATTCCACAATTAACTACTTCAAGTAAAGAGCTCGACGGTTAAATAATGAATAAAGAATAAAGGAAATAATACTTCAACTAAACATCTAAAGGTAATTAACAAGTAAGAGATAAGACAAGTAGAGCATGTGAAAATAACAATGGATTCGTGGAATATAGCCAAAATTGAGTTAGAATCACTTTCCCCAATGATTTCCTTGAAAACCTCTCGGAAAATTGCCACAAACCAAGCTCTCTAGGTCCAAAAATGAAAATGAGATCAAACCCTCGAACTTAGCCCTTTTCTGCCCAATGAATTCACATCTGCGAACCCGCCTGCGGAATTTTCGTCGCAGGTGTGGTTCTCACTAAGCCCAGCATCCTTCGCTTTTAAACGCTCATATACACTTATGCTTCTGCGGACATGGGAGTGCTTCTGTGCACTCGCTCCTGCAGGCAACGCCCACTTCTACGACCCTTGGCTTGGCTAACCATTTCCACTTCTACGCTCCGCCCACGCACCATCAAGTCCGCTTCTGCGCAACTCCGACCACATCTATGGTCCTAGCCGGTCATGACAAAACGCGCTTCTACAGCTCGATCGCCACTCCTATAGCTCCCAGCCTGCGACCCAAATGCGCAGGCAGTTTTCAGCAATGCACCAAGTCCAAATTTTATCCGGATTCAAGCCGAATCACATTCAGTGCCCCGGGACCCTATCCAAACATACCAACAAGTTCCAAAACACATAAAGGACATACTCAACGCTAAAAATCACATCGAACAACACCGATTCTACGAATCGCAACCCTATTCAAGCCTATGAAACTATGAACTTCCAAATTCCAAAACTAATGCCGATTTATACCAAAACAACTCCGATTGACTTCAAATTTTGCACACAAGTCATAAATGAAATGACAGACCTATTCCAACTTCCGGAATCAAAATCTAACTCGATATCAATAAAGTCAACTCTTGGTCAAACTTTTCAACCTTACAAACCTTCAACTTTCTAACTTTCGCCAATTCAAGCCGAAACGACCTACAGACCTCTAAATTAACATCCGGACATGCTCCCAAGTCCAATATTACCATACGGAGCTATTGGAACCGTCAAAACTCCATTTTGGAGTCGTCTACACCAAAGTCAAACTACGGTCAACTCTTTCAACTTCAGGCCCCAATCTAGGGACTAAGTGTCCCATTTCACTCTGAAACTCACCCGAAACCAAAACCAAACACCCCGGCAAGTTACATAACTACAATATAACATAGAGGAGGCAGTAAATAGGGGGATCGAGGCTAAAATACTCTAAACAACCGGATGGGTTGTTACATGTTATTACATGTTCTAGTTTCCATTGCCAAAGTTACTCTTATATGCATTTATTTGTAGTTTTTGTTACATTCTCTCCTCCCCATTGTCTAATTATTCTCATGTAATTAGTCGTAGTTGCTATTTCATGATATCTCTTTCATTGTTAAACTTATGTTACGTACTTGAATTGGAAGTTGCCATTTCACGGGAATACCTTCATTGTTGAGTTATTGAGGTTGTCGTTGTGCATGCTATTAATACATTGTGGTTGAAGTGTTGATTATTGGGACATCCTTCATTTTTTAGTTGTTTCTCATTCATTTTGTTATTATTGAGACTCTTGTACACATTATGGTTGAGCCGTTGGCTATGTATTGTGGTAACATTGTTATTGTTGATTTGGTAATGTTTTGGCATATGGGCACATGTGGTGCGAGTTGATAATTGTGTTGTGATATTGATACACATGCGGTGGTATAAGGGTGGGTATTGAAACATATGCGGTGAGATAAGGTGAGATTTATATGCGTGTTGCTAGTAAGGGAATTACTTGAAGCCACATGGTTAGATAAGGGGGTTAAAATGCGTGTAACTATTTCGGAAAAATTATTTTTAAAATAAATACAAGGATCATACGGTGATATAAGGAAGATTGTGATTGTAAATTGTGAAATGTGAATATGAGACGTGGTACCTCGATTGTGAATCTTGTTGTACGTTCTATGTTGAAAAGGCTTGTTGATTGGAAGAGTTATTACCTGTGATTCATTTGTTTTACTTGTATTTTGACTGTATTTGATTACTTGTTGTTCTTATCATATGCTCATTATTTGTTGTCTTTTATTGCATTAATATCCATTGTTAGCCTTACATCATTGTACTGTTTTGTTGTCAATTAATACTTTTCTTCCGTTATTAGATTGTATTAATATTTTGGTCAAATTACTATGTCTAGTAGGTGTCATGACCTGGCCTCGTCACTACTCTACCGAGGTTAGGCTTGATAGTTACTGGGTACCATTGTGGTGTACTCATGCTGCGCTGCTGTACATTTTTGTGCAAATCCAGGTATTTTTGCTCATGTCGGATGCTAGTGCGTTGAGTCGGATATCTCGGAGACTTCAAGGTATACCTACTTGATGCTCGTAGGCCTCAGAGTCACCTTCTACTGCTGTCTTTCTAATGTTCATTTTCACACAAACAGTATTGTATTTTGAGATTTTTAGTATACTTTTTAGAGCTTATGACTCAGTTCCACCGGTTTTGGGATTTGTATGACTATTGTTTCATTTTGGTTTTATCGAGCTAGTTATCTGTTTAATTTAATATATTAATCGTTATTTATGTTAATTTCTCGCTGTATGTTAGGCTTACCTAGTCGTAGAACTAGGTGCCATTACGACATCCTAAGTGAGAATTTAGGGTCGTGACAAGTTGGTATCAGAGCTCTAGGTTCATAGGTGCTATGTGTCATAAACAAGTTTAGCTGAGTCTTGCTGATCGGTACGCGGACGTATGTACTTATCTTCGAGAGGCTATAGAACTATTAGGAAAATTCCACTTCTTTGATTCTTTATCATGCAGATTTGTTGATTTTTAGATCTGAGCCTTTATCTTTCTATTCTCTCAAAAATGGTGAGGACACGCACTATTGGTCAGATGATCAGGCACCCCCGCCCCCTGCTAGAGCCGCGAGAGCCAGGGCCAGGGCCGGGGCCGGGGCCGGGGTAGAGGCCGAGGAGCAACACGTGCTGCAGCCAAAGCATCTGCCCGAGCAGCGACTGAGGAGCCACCAGTAGCTCATATTGGGAGACAAGCACCCGAAGTGCCTATTGTCACCCCTGGACTTTAGGAGACCTTAAAATATTTTTTGACCATATTCGGCACTTTAGCTCAGGCGGGATTGATCCCCATTGCGCTAGCTACATCTCAGGCTGGCGGAGGAGCTCAGGCTGCCACGGCTCACACTCTAGAGTAGCGGGTTCATATTGATCAGGTTCCGGGTGTCATTCTGGCACAACCCCTTATTCCGGTTTAGCCTGAGGTCAGGCCAGAGGCATCTGAGGAGGAGCAGAGGAGACTTGAGAGGTTCAAACAGTATGATCCTCCTACTTTCAATGGCGCAATTACTGAGGATGCACATGATTTTCTAGACAAGTGCCATAGTACTTTCCGCACCATGGGTATTTTGGAGGTGAGCAGAGTTGGCTTTACTTCATTTCAGATGTCAGGGGCATCATACATGTGGTGGTAGGCTTACGAGGAGGGTAGGCCAGCTGAAGCGGCCCCACTCACTTGGACTCTATTTTCAGATATGTTTTTCAGGGAGTTTGTTTCCCAGACCCTCCAGGATGCACGACGCACATAGTTTGAGAAGCTGCGTCAGGGGACTATGACAGTGTCATAGTATGCCATCATATTTGTCCCAACTTGCACCTGCTTTGGTTTCTACAGTCAGAGAGCAAGTCCGCAGGTTTATCGAAGGGCTTAGTTATGGTATTAGATTCAGCATGGCTCGAGAGTTGGAGATGGATGCTCTGTTTTAGCAGGTTGTGGGTATCTCTCAGAGGATGGAGCGTATGCGGGGCCAGGAGAGGGAGGATAGGGAGGCCTAGATGGCTCGAGATTCTAGAAGATATAGCGGTGCCCGCGCTCCAGTTTCAGCCTTCATGGAAGAGGTTATGTGAGTCGACCAGTTCATTCAGCACTTGTAGCTATTCGTAGTGCTCCGGTTATTCAGAGGTCTCAAGTCGCCCATTATGCCCATCCACTTTCTAGTGCACCTCCTGCATGTGGCGCCTTTGGCGGTCAATCCATCCGACCAGGTCAGGTTTAGTTTCAGTAGCCACACCCACAAAGGGCTTGTTTCGAGTGTGGTGATACCAGGCATATGGTTGTTGCGCTCTGTTTTCTGGCAAAAACAGGTTTTGACGTGTGACAACTCTTTTAAATGGTTATTAAAAGAGAAGAGTCACCACCTAATGATTTTAAGGTGCATTAGGCCACCTGTTTGCTAATAAATTTGTTTGACTAATCTACGTCACCAAAGATTGGGTAAGGGCTCAAATTACCTCGGAGAGAAGGTGTTACACACTCTTCGAGGTCCACAACTGTGGGTCCCAACCGAAGTTTACGCTATGTGGATTATTGAATTATAACTAAGCTAATTGAACATATAAGTGAAAAAAAAGATGTGGAAGTTTAAGGCTCTACATAAACAAGTGCAAAGAATACATCATAAGAATTGAACTATATAAATAAGCGGTACAAGTCTTAGAGGTTGCAGGGATACAACTGCGTTGGTCTATATTTGATGACTGAGTGTGAACAGCAAGCATATAAAGGGAAAGTGTCCTAAGTTTTTTATCCTAAAGGATCATCCCGTGCAACATAAATAATAATTTGCAACTCTCTTAGGGTAGGACTCAATATGGTCATTATGAGTTTCTGGTGATGTCATTTGGGCTGACCAACACCCCAGCAGCATTTCTGCACTTGATGAACCGTGTGTTCCAACCATATCTTGGTTCTTTCGTCATCGTGTTCATTGACAATGTATTGGTGTATTCTCGCAGCTGAAGGACCATAAGAAGTACCTAAGGACCGTACTCCAGACCTTGAGAGAGAAAAAGTTATACGAAAATTCTCTAAGTTTGAGTTTTGGCTTGATTTAGTGGCATTTTTGGTCATGTGGTGTCTAGTGAGGGGATTAAGGTCGAACAAAAGAAGGTGGAGGAAGTTTAGAGTTGGCCCAGTCCGTCTTCTACTATAGAGATCCATAGTTTTCTAGGCTTGGCCGGGTATTATCGTTGTTTTGTGGAGGGTTTTTCATCCATCGCAGCTTCTTTGACTAGATTGACTCAGAAGGGTGCTCCATTCAGGTGGTCCGACGAGTGTGAGAAGAGTTTTCAGAAGCTCAAGACTGCCTTAACCACAACTCCAGTTCTAATTTTGCCTTCAGCATTGGTTTCTTATACAATGTATTTTGATGCTTCATGGATTGAATCGGATGTGTATTGATGCAAGAGGTTATAGTGATTGCTTATGATTCGCATAAGTTGAAGCCCCATGAGAAGAACTACCAAGTACATAATTTAGACTTGACAACTATTGTCCACACATTGAAGATTTGGAGGCACTATCTCTAAGGTGTGTCTTGTGAGGTACTCACAGATCATAGGAGTCCACAACACTTGTTTAAGCAAAAGGATCTAAACTTAAGGCATGGGAGGTAGTTAGTGTCATGCCCCGACCTTAGGGAGCGGGACCGGCGCTCGACAGAGTCGCCCCAGTCAAGCAAGCCTTCTTAGCGCCTACCATTCCATCTCACCCATGAGTAATTTGAGGATAAACATAAAGATTTAAACCTATCAAGAGAATAGTATGCACAACACCAACTTTCATTCTAACAAGAGCTCCATTTTACGATTGCCAAAGTATTGCATGGTCATAGTTAGAAGAGGAAACATCCGGAAATTTCAACAACATTTATAACTAGTTTTCCCCACTCAAAACACAACCCACATTATGTCTCCGAAGCCTCTAAATTACATGAGAACGGTATGAAGATGCCGGTGACAAGGCCCCGACTATACCTCAAAATAATATACAAGTGTAAATACAAGAATACGACCCCGATATAGAGTAGGGCTCACCGAGTTAGCTGAGAAGAGGGTACACCTATCAAGAACCTGAGCCACCTGCTGTGAAGCCACCTGCATCCATTAAAGAGGCAACGTCCCCAACAAAAAGGATATTAGTACATATGGAATAGTACTAGTATGTAAAACTAAGTACCCTCTCAAGGAATAGAATGACAACATAAGGAGGAGAAAAGCATGAAAGCAACAAGAAAAACCAATAATATCTAAATTCCAATTTAAAACATAATAAATATTCAGATAAGCATTAACATATTTGGTTGGGAGATCATTAGCCACTGATTGTCACACCATGCACGAGGCTCGACTGGCTAAACCGTCTCACCCCAATATATGCGGGTGGACATGGATAACCAATAACCCCACACACATGGCACGGGGTCCGATGTCTGCTCGATCGGCTAAGCTGTCTCGCGACGAATGAATATGGATCAACATAGTGATACAAATCAAATTTTATGATAAGAAGGAGGAACCACCATGTGCGCGGCATGATGTCCGATCACCTCCCCATCGACTAAGTCGTCTCCCCACAATGCCATGTGGGTAGACATGGTGATATGAACAGGTGTTAGCAACAAACTTATCCCAATTAAGGGGAATAATCTCATCATAGTATCAGGAAATTTTTGTCTCTCAATCGTCTCCTACACCGGCATGTGTAGTTTCGGGTGTGGGCCTTTACAACCCACCTTTCCTCGGTGCGCTAATGATATTCCCAAAAATATTTTTATATATATAAGGGAAATAGAAATATTAATGTATTCATATAATAGCCTTTCATACCATCTATTGCTTCATCAACACTTTTAACCATTGACAACATCTTCATTTTGTTGGCTCTCCTGGCTATACCTAAAGTTCTTCATTTATGGAAAAGTGACTGTATTTCATATTTCACACTTTCATTTGTTTACTTCCAAGGATCATTATCTTAAACATCAATATATAGAGCATTCTCGAAATCATAGCTTTAAGTGCATTAGTAATGAGTGCCTTAACACATTGAATTTCTTTCATAGAGTAGAGCGTAATGATTGGCAATTAAAACACAAGTTAAAATCAGAAGCGATCAATACACCATTTATTTTTGGAACACTTTTCCCAAAATGGGAGCATGATATCTATAGCTTCAACTCATGAGTATGTGAGAACTCAAACACATTAGAAATATTTACAAAGGAGAGCATGGAGATTTACAATTGACACATGGATTCAAATCTTATGCATTAATTACGACAACCATATTTGAACATTTTCCCACGAAGGGGAAGCATCATAGGATAAGGGTAATTCGAATGTGACTCGAGTAGATAAGCATTTAGGCAAATCAGTCTTCGAAAGCAATTTGGAACCGTTGGAGTTGGAGTTTTAACAAACTACATTTAGAACTTATAAGGAACTCATGGATTCCGATTCTAGAAAATGAGTTTAGCCAACATACCTGGATGGAGCTCTTTAATGATAATAAAAATTTCCACTATTCTTACAACTTCAATCTATATCAACATAATTCAATTGGACCAATATTAGTAAAAATTTCCAGGTTTTAGGTTAATTTGGCATTTTATCAAACACCTAGGGTGTATAGCATTCTACTATCTCTAATAGTGGTATTTCTTCATCTAACAATCCCTCCTTCCGACCAACAATAGATACTACAATATCCTTTGTCTACTAATTGCCTCTTTTAGTACCATAAACATTATCAATGAACCCACATCCATCAAATTTTACTAATTAACTCATTACAAAATCTCTAACAACACCCAATATTCTAGGTTAAGCACTTATGGCTTCCAATCACCATCGCATAACTGATAATACTTTTTTCTTGCTCATATATTCACTAACAATCCATGCATGTAGGTTTAAGGGTGAATGATTCAATCTTGCAGCCCAAATCCTGATATCCAACTTTTGGGGTGTTCTTGAGATTTTGAAGAAATCCTATGAAATCCAATACAAAACCCTATTGTAACTAGTGATTGAGAAGTGAAATCATCATAAAACACATTTAAAAAATCACCTTAAGTGTGTATTGGAAGCCTTGTTCGGATGGGTGATGGAGAGAAAAGCCCTAGCATTGAAATCCTTTTATTTTTCTTTCTCCTTGATCATGTACTTTTATATTGTGGAGGACCTCACGGCGGGCGCGCAACGTGTTCTATCACTGCTCATTCAAGATTTCCTAACACACGCCGAGCGTGCGTTACAGACTTAATGCGCTGGTTTATTCCCTGCCAACTAAGTATTCCTCCCGTGTGCTGAGCTTGCATTAGTGCCTAAACGCACTGTTTTTTCCAATTTCAACCAACTTTTCAGATTTTATGTTTTTACTTCCTTTTTATATTTTGACACCCCCAACCACCTCAAATTTAACTATACATACATTTCATGAGCTAATCACCTCTATCCCCTTGTGTGGGTCCATACGTACTTCGATATTGATTCTATTACCATCTAAAACTTACATAAATAGCCCGAGTCAACTATGTAAATTTACGGGGCCTTACATTCTCCCCCGCTTAGGATCATTCATCCTCTAATGAGGGTCAAAGTCTGCCATAGACACCAATAGTGACTCAACTCTTCACTCACACCCCAGACATTCCAAATTTGACTAACTCTCGAAATTTCCAAAACTTTTGACAATGTCTCCCCTATATTTGGGCCTATCCACCTGTCAGAGAGCCCTAGAAACCAATCCTAACAACCTATTCATATCCCAACGACGTAACATAGCATGAAAACAACACCAATCACAACCTCATAAGCATCATATTACCCAAAGGAGCATCTTCGCATAAACTGTACAAACTTGAGCATAATTCATAGAAAGTAAAATCTCAACATTCTTTTTGAAACACAACAACATGGTTACACAGCAAGTGATGGTAACTCTCCTTCATCTCTTCCTCGGCCTCCTAGGTGGCCCCTTCCACTTTTTAGTTTCACCATAGCACTTTCACGAAGGTAATCTCATTGTTCCTCAACTTTCGGACTTGTCTATCAAGAATGGCAACCAGGATCTCCTCGTAAGTCAATTCTTCATTAAACTCAATAGTCTCTACCTGAACAATGAGTGGAAAATTTACAAATCACTTGCTTCAACTGGGACACATGAAACACGGGATGCGTGGAGGACAACGATGGAGGAAATCAAACTCATAGGCTACTTGGTCTATTTCCTTCAAGATTCTATAAGGCTCAATATGCACTGCACCTACTTTACCTTTATTAACAATTCACATAATGTCTTCATCGAAAAAATCTTGAGAAGGACCTGTTCACTTTCTTCAAACTCCCGAATCTCTATGTGGAACATCCGAATTAGACTTTTGGCAATCCTCAACCTCCTCCACCTTATTCTACAATGTGTTTGAATGAATATGACCATAGAGTCTATGTGCTTGATCATGGCATGATACTTCTTCTTTGACATGTTTGAACCTACAAACCCAGCAAGTTTTAGTGCAAATAGGAACAACGACATTCGAGATTGAGCTGGAATTATTCAAGAATCCACCAATGTGCTGAGCAGAGGCATTTCAGGAAGTTATATCCTAAGAGGTATGAAGATTACTACCAATAGCGCTGGCATGGTTAATCATGGTGATGACATCATTGATTCGACTAAATGAGACCTAGAGTTAACTAGTACATATTGATAATATGGGAACCATGTACATGATACTAAGATGTAAAAGAAGTGAGTTGTGTAGGTATGTGATATATGGGAGGCATGACTGGGAGGATAAAGACGTTAGTATTATGAAAGGGATAGTAGCAATTGTTTTATGCCATATGTGCCTTGTTCGGCAATGGTTAGTCTAAGGAGAAATATCCCAGTACGTGACACCAGGTGCCTCCTTGAGTGTATGGAAAATCAATTTGAACTCGGAATGGGATGATCCTTGCACCATAAATGTGATAGGTGTCTCACAATTACACGAAACAACATTTTGACCTAGCGGGATTTGACATATGGAATCTAGGCTCCAAGCCCATGAGATTGAAAGTAAAGAGGTTGAGCACTTTGAGGTTATCACCCTAGCAACTTAACCTCCCAATAGACAGTCCTATATGGAAGGACTAGCGATATAATAGACTTGTCTATCAAATTGATATGTTCACGATATGTGCCAAAATTCAGAACATCCACCCGAAGTAGGGAAGGAAAGGTCGTGTAAACACACTTAATTTAACCACACACGAGTGAAAACATGTAGCTAGGATGTCTTAATATTGGGGTGGAATCATGCATGAGTTGGAGAGGTTCTATTGGTTAATGTGATGCTCTGAGAAGAAAGGCAAATGATAATAAACCCCTGTCCACCCAAGGATGTGGAATGTTAGGGATAGTAAATTCTCCGTATATAGAAATGTACATGACATAGCAAATGATCCTAGAAGCTGAAGGTCAAAATTAATGGAAACTGGGAAAGTATTGTAGAGTAACCATGGAAGGTTTGCGAGTGTTCATAATGAGTTCGCCATGGCTTTGTGACTTTGGCAAGTACCCAGATGATAAAGGTAGATAGGACAGGCATGGGATACAAACACGGTACTATAACAACCCAAAAATGTATCTGGACTTGTTGGAGAGCTCCTTAAGACTCCTTTGAGAATGGAAGTGCTAAAGCGATACATGGAAGGATACGCTCTCCTGGGTATCCCAACCTATGTCAGGAGGCTAGCACGATGAATTTACAACTAAGGAAAAAAAATTATAACATGTTTTAGAGGTTGGAAGAGAGGATGAACACCTGCTATGAGCTAGACATGTCTTTCCATATTAGCCATCAAGTTGCAATACAAGGCCACATCATTGGTAACCACAATACTGGGAGCGAGGCATGTTGATTGTTTGAGGATGAAATCAAGTGTACTAAGTGTTAAACTATGAAGGAAAATAAGAGGTCATTCTACGACGTATTTGTGAGGATCTCAAGTTCCAGAGAAAGCTCTATACAAAGATGCACCCCTTTCGAATAAAAAGATATATGAAGGGTGTTGAGATGCGCTTTTAAGTTAAGTAGTGAAGAGGATAATGTTCACAAAGGAAGTAAAGTGATTTCTTAAATCCTATGAGCCATATATGAAGGGGAGAGAGAGTGGGTTAAGAAAGGTCTCAATACAATGTTGCTTTACATTAGACTCGATGTCATGTATTTTAATATTATGAAGGTGTGTGCACAAGCAAGCATATGCTATTCATTTGAAATAGAAGGTTCTATAAGAAATTCGTCAAGCATAGTCCTTTGTTAAGAATTTGGGGAAGCAAGCAGAAAGCATTAACCTAGGGTTATAGCTCGATTCAAGAAAATCATTATAGAACTCAATTCCTTAAGAGGTTGTGTGTAAGAGAATCGTGGTAAAGAGGCTCCACGAATAATGCGTCTCATTCAAAAATTAGGTACATGCACTGTTTTTTGACTCATTATCGTGTCAAGATCATGTTTATGTTGGGTCTTCAATATATATGTGCATATACGACAAGGAAATATTTTGTGATGTTCATAATGATGTACTAAGGAGGGACTTACTTGCTATCCTTTGGTTGCCGGGGCAGTGCTTTATCTGATGCCCCTCGATTCCACACCTATAACATGCATTGGTATGATAGAGACATACCCCCAAATGACACCTTCTACACTTCTCGCAACGAGGATAAGGTCTGCTAAGCTGACTCACCCCACTGATAAGATATTTACCCTTTTTACATACATCATAAACATCCTCCCTATCCTTCCTCCAGGCCCTCGTGGCGGGAGTAACAATCTCTGTACCGGCTAGTGATGCGGGTGCTGACGCCACTCTCAGTTGATGCTAGTTGCGTTGTGGTTAGAAGTACCCAAACCTGCATCCTCTAAAATGCTCCTGAGCATACTTGCGACACGACACCAAATATTCCCTCCTGCATGTCGGGAGACCTGTCTGGGTGTACTAAGTCTGGGTCATTCGTTCTTCTTGTTCCCCCTCTTTCCACAACTATAACATATTTCAAGAGTCATCCAGCGTATCCCTAGGTGGCGCTTCTTACAAATCGGACATTTCCGGCTTATTGGTACAGACAACCCTTTTTCGTTTCCTAAGTGCTTGCGCCACATGATTTGGTGGAGTGTTGACATTAAGGGGAACAAGGGCATTTTCCCTAGAAACTAGTGCTTCCAATCCCTCTAAGGCTTGACCTATTCCCCCGAGGAACCCTTGTGCAACCTCCCCCAGATTCAATGGTGGATTCACCCCTCTTTACCGCCTCGAACTTGTGGCTGCTCCTCTAAAAAAGGAGATATGATGGGGAAATTAGCTTCCTACCTTGAGCTCTATGGCACGATCTGGAATTTCAAAGAAGGGTGACATTCCTAAATAACCAAATGGCCTCCTAATTATAGATGTGGTCGACAACACATCGATAAGAAGGACTCCACTAGACACGGCTCCGAGGCATCCTAGGACGCTTTAAAACCTTAGGCTCTGATACCAAGCTTGTCACGCCCCAAACTTGGGGAGCTGGATCAACGCTCGATTGAGTCGCCCCAATCAAGCAAGCCTACTTAGTTCCTACCATTCCACCTCACCCATGAGTAATTTGAGGATAAACATAAAGATTTAAACCAATCAAGAGAATAATATGCACAACACCAACTTTCATTCTTACGAGAGCTCCATTTTCGATTTCCAAAATATTGCATGATCATAGTTAGAAGAGGAAACATCCGACAATTTCAACAAAGCTTATAACTAGTATTCCCCCCTCAAAACACAACCCACAGTATATCTGCAGAGCCTCTAAATGACTTGAGAACAATATGAAGATGCCAGTGACAAGGCCCCGGCTATACCTCAAAATAATATACAAGTGTCAATACAAGCATACGACCCCGATATAGAGTAGAGCTCACAGAGTCAGCTGAGAAGAGGGTACACCTATCAAGAACCTAAGCCACCTGCTGTGAAGTCACCTACATCCATCAAAGATGCAGCTTCCACGGCAAAAGGGACATTAGTACATATGGAATAATACTAGTATGTAAAACTAAATACCCTCTAAAGGAATGGAATGCCAACATAAGTAGGAGAGAATCATGAAGGCAGCAAGAAAAACCAATAATACCTAAATGCTAAGTTAAAACATAATAAATCTTCATATAAGCATTAAATTTTTTGGTTGGGAGATTATTAGCCACCGATCGTCACACCATGCACGAGGCATGGAGTCTGATCACCACTCGACCGGCTAAGCCGTCTCACCCCAATGTACGAGGGTGTACGTGGATACCCAATATCCCCGTGCACATGGCACAGAGTCTGATCTCCGCTCGATCGACTAAGTCGTCTCACCACGGATGAATATAGATTGACATGGTGATACGAATCAAATATAATGATAAGAAGGAGGAACCACCAGGTACGCGGCATGGTGTCCGATCAGCACCCGATCGGCTAAGTCGTCTCCCCACAATGTTGTGTGGGTCGACATGGTGATATGAATAAGTGTTAGCAACAAACGCATCCCAATTAAGGGGAATAATCTAATCATACTATCAAGAAATTAATGTCTCTTAGTCGTCTCCTACATCGGCACGTGCATTTTCGGGTGTGGGCCTTTACAACCCAGCCTTCCTTGGTGCGCTAATGATACTCACAAAAACATTATTTTTTTTATATATTAGGGAAATAGAAATATTATGTATTCATATCACAGCCTTTCATACCATCTATCGCTTCATTAACACTTTTAACCATTCATAAAATCTTCATTTCGTTGGTGCTCTTGGTCATACCTAATATTCTTTATGCATGGCACGATGGCCCCATTTCATAATTCACACTGTCATCTCTTTATTTCCAAGGATCATTATCATAAACATCAATATATAGAACATTCTAGAAATCATAACTTTAAGTTCATTAGTAAGGAGTGCCTTAACACATTGCATTTTTTTCAAAGAGTGGAGTATAATGATTGGCTATCGAAACACAAGTTAAAATCATAAGCGATTAATGCACCGTTTATTCTTAGAATTCCTTTCCCAAACAGGGATCATGATATCTTTAGCTTCAACTCATGAGTATGTGAGAACTCAAACACGTTGGAAATAATTACAAAGGAGAGCATGGTGATTTACAATTGACACATGGATTCAAATCTTATGCATTAATTACGACAACTATTTTTGAGCATTTTCAAGGAAGGGGAAGCATCATAGGAGAGGGGTAATTCGAACTTGACTCGAGTACCTACGTATTTTCGCAAATCAATCTTTGGAAGTAATTTGGAACCGTTGGAATAGGGGTTTGAACAAACCACATTTTAGAACTTACGAGGAACTCATGGATTCCGATTCTAGAAAAGGAGTTTAGCCAACATACCTCGATGGAGCTCTTTAGTGATAATAAAACTTCCTACTACTCTTGCAACTTCAAGCTATATCAACATAATTCAATTGGTCCAATATTAGTAAAAATTTCCAGGTTTTAGGTTATTTTGGCATTTTATCAAACATCTAGAGTGCATAACATTCTACTACCTCTAGTAATGGTGTTCTTCATCCAACAATCTCTTCTCCCCACCAACAAGAGATACTACAAAATACTGTCTATTAACTGCCTCCTTTAGTACCATAAAAATCATCAATGAACCCCATCCACCAAATTTTACTATTTAACTCATTACAAAATCTCTACAACACCCAATAATCTAGATTAAGCACTTATGGCTTCCAATCACCATCCCATAAGTGATAATACTTATTTCTTGCTCATATATTTACTAGCAATCCATGCATGTAGGTTTAAGGTTCAAGGATTACCTTTTGCAGCCCAAATCATGATGGCCAACTTTTGGGGTGTTATTGAGATTTTGAAGAAATCCCATGAAATAAAAATACAAAACCCTATTGTAAAAAGTGATTGAGAAGTTAAATCATCATAAAAACCCACTTAAAAACTCACCTTAAGTGTGTATTGGAAGCCTTGTTCGGCTGGGTGATGGAGAGAAAAGCCCTAGCCTTGAAATCCTTATGTTTTTCTCTCTCCTTGCTCATGTACTTTTATATTATAGAGGACCTCGCGGTGGGCGCGCGTGCAACGTGTGCTATCACTGCTCATGAAAGATTTCCCAGCGCACGCTGAGCGTGCATTACAGGCTAAATGTACTGGTTTATTCCTTGAAAACTCAGTTTTCCTCCCGTGTGCTGAGCTTGCGTTAGTGCCTAAACGCACCGTTTTTGCCAATTTAACTTTTCAAACCTTATGTTTTTACTTCCTTTTGATATTTTTACACTCCCAACCACCTCAAATTTAACAATGCATACAATATCATGTTCTAATCACCTCTATCTCCTTTGTGTGGGTCCACATGTATTTCGAGATTGACTTTATTACCGTATAAAATTACACAAATAGCACGAGTTAAATATGCAAATTTATGCACTGAAAGTTCGGATAGCCTTGCATATATTCTAGTTGGAGAGAGACCATTTGCATTGTATGTTCAGGCTTTGGCTAATCGGTTCGTGAGGTTGGATGATTCGGAGCCTAGCTGGTTTCTTGCTTGTGTGGTTTCTCGGTCTTATTTATATGAGTGCATCAGAGCGCGTCAGTATGATAACCCCCATTTGCTTGTACTTACGGACACAGTGCAGCATAGTAATGCCAAGGAGGTTTCTATTGGAGATGATGGGGTGTTGAGGATGCAGGACAGATTTGTGTGCCCAATGTGGATGGGTTGTGTGAGTTGATTCTTGAAGAGGCCCACAGTTCACGGTATTCCATTCATCGCGATGCCATTAAGATGTATCAGGATTTGAGGCAACACTCCTAGTGGAGAAGAATGAAGAAAGATATAGTAGAGTATGTAGCATGGTATTTGAACAGTCAGCAAGTAAAGTACGAGCATTAGAGGCTGGCTAGTTTGCTTCAGAGACTTAAGATTCTAGAGTGGAAGTGGGAGCATATTACCATGAATTTTGTTGTCGGGCTCCCACTGACTTAGAAGAAATTTGACGCAGTGGGGGTTATTGTGGACAGACTGACCAAGTTTGCACACTTTATTTAGATTGTGACTACCTACTCTTTAGAGCAACTATCTCAAATCTATATCCGTGAGATTGTTCATCTTCATGGTGAGTCGGTGTCTATTATCTTCAGTTGAGGCACTCAGTTCACCTCACATTTCTAGAGAGCTGTGCAGTGTGAGTCGGGCAAACAGGTCGAGCTGAGCACGACATTTGATCCCCAGATGGACGAGCAATCTGAGCGCACCATTCATATATTGTAGATATGCTACGCGCCTTTGTTGTGGATTTCAGGGGTTCATGGGATCAATTTCTACTGCTTGCAGAGTTTGCCTACAACAACAACTATAAATCGAGTATCCAGATGGCTCCTTATGAAGCCTTATATTGGAGGCAGTGTCTTTCTCCAGTTGGTTGGATTAAGCCGGGAGAGGCTAGGTTGTTGGGCACCGATTTGGTCGGGGATGCCTTGAAGAAAGTCAAGTTCATTTAGGATCAGCTTCGTACAACCCAAACTAGACAGAGGAGTTATGCTGATTGGAGAGCTCATGATGTAGCATTTATGGTAGGAGAGAGAGTTCTGCTTAGAGTTTCACCCGTGAAGGGTGTGATGAGGTTCAGGAATAAGGGAAAGTTGCGCCCTAGGTATATCGCTCCTTTTGAGATCCTTGAGAGGGTTGGTGAGGTGGCCTACAGACTTGCATCGCCACCCAGCTTATCAGGATTTCACTTGGTGTTCCATGTTTCCATGCTCCGGAAGTATTATGGTGTTCCTTCACATGTATTAAATTTTAGCTCAGTCCAATTGGATAAGGATTTGACTTATGTTGAGTAACCGGTGGCTATCTTGGTCAGGCAAGTTCGGAAGTTGAGGTCAAAGAACATTGCTTCAGTGAAGGTCCAATGGAGGGGTTAACCGGTCAAGGAGGCAACTTGGAAGACCGAGCACGACATGAGAAATCATTATCCTCACCTTTTTGTCACTTCAGGTATTTCTCTATGCACGTTCGAGGACGAACGTTGGTTTTAAGAGGGGGAGGATGTAATAACCCGACCTATCATTTTGTGTATTTGAGCCCATTTCCCTTTTTATGCTTCACAAATGTGCATTTGTGGTTTTATGACTTGTGGGGGTGGTTACTTTCATTCCAGAAAGTTTTTGGGTTGATTTGGACCTTTTGGTTCTTGGTTTAGAAGCTTAAGTTACAAATGTTGACCTAGGTTTGACTTTTTTAAACATGACCCCGTAACGGTGTTTTGATGACTCCGATAGGTTCGTATTGTGATTTTGGACTTGGGCGTATGTCCAAAATTGAATTTGGAGGTCCCTAAGTTGATTTGACGTATTTTGTTAAAAGTTCGCTATTTGAGGTTTAGAAGTTTCCCTAAGTTTGACTGTAGGTTGACTTTATGGATATTGGGTTCAAAATTTGGTTTTTACTTGGAATAGGTCCGTCTTGCTGTTTGGAACGTGGCCCATACACAAAACAAAATGATGAGCAAAGTGGAAACAATTGAGAAAAAGATGGAGCAAATATCGTCTCGCCATGACGGACTAATCAGAGCATTGGAACTAAGGTTGGCAAATTTACAATACGAGATTTGTCCGCCAGGAACTTCACTTTTCCAATTCTTCCAACAACAACAAAAGGAGACGATTTCCATCAAAGAACAGATTCAGCTTCTGAGAAATGACCACTTTAAGCCACAAACAACCCCAGTTGTCCCTTCAAAACCTACTTTCTTCCCTATGTCTCCACAACCATATTCTCTACCTAAATTAGACAACACCTTTTCTACTTACCCATCTACCTCACAGAATCCATTCTCTTTCACCCAACCCTTAAAAGAAGAACAGGCGTTTGATATCGCAAAATTGGTTTGGGAAAGGAAAGATGAACTTGCAGCACAGAAACAAACCAAGAAAAGGCGAGACCAAGGGGAAAGTTCAAAAGGGTCCAACCCCGAAAATCTAATGATTTCTGACCAGAAGGCTCCAGATCTCTATGTCTCCCAGCCAAGATGCATATCAGAAGAAGATACTCCATGGTCAGAATCTCTAAATTCATCAGAAGATGAATCAATGGAAGATAGCTCTCAATCAAGCAATGAATCTACAACAAACTCTTCCGAAGATGACAATCCTCCAATATTTGTAAACCAGCCAAGAGAGCCAGAAGTATCTGAAGTAGATGACGAACAAGAAGGCATGGCAGACGAGCCAATCCCAGAAAGGAGATACGAGCCCATGGCGTCCAAGCCAGTTGGCACTGGATTCCATACTTTCACCTTAAACGACGTCAAAGTTTCAAAATGGCCTCAAAGGATCCAAGACTTCTATACTTGGTTGGTGACCAAAAATTTGGCAGAACGAGAAAAGTATATCATCCTGTCAGAACTCACTTCA